>SNQN01011648.1:0-18322 GCA_008642245.1 Bassia scoparia | reverse complement strand
TGTAGGACGTGGGCCGCGCCTCGCGTTATGCGGGCGCGCGGCTTCGGTACTCCACATCCGAGGTGCTTTGCGTGGGCTTGACGCCACGGGACCCGCTGACGTGCGTTGGGTGTGTTGTCGCAGTAAGGAGTCGCCACGCTGCCTACAAACTTGATTCCACGGACGCCCGAACGGTTGGTGCCAAAATTAATTTGGCCCCCGTTTCCTGAGCTCGCCATAAACCAGTGTCGTGGGTTCGGGACATGGTACTGACAGATCCTGTAACCCCTTCGCCCGATTGTAGCTGGGCCTGCTACGACGGTCTCATTGCAATTCCATTCATCTAGCGGTTTGAGTTGATGCACTAACTTACAGTTTTAGCACCTTAGAAGGCGACTACCCCTATGTTACTACGAAGAAGTGTGTTGTCTGCTTTGGGCACAAGAGCTACCCTTAACTAGAAATTATGACCAGCTTTGCGAGTTCAATCAAGTTGAAAACGGTGCCTAAAAAGCGGTTGTCGCAGTAGGTTAATCTGATGTCTAACAAGTGATGCACTAATTTTCCGGTGCTTGTTTAGCAAAATATATACAAACTCGATAGCACGCATGGATACTGCATATAGAACTCCAAATATATTACAACCAATCTTACCCTAATTGTGCAAACAAACAAAGGTTAGTTCCGTATAGACAAACAGAGCGACAAACGAAATCTTCCCGCCTTGAATGCCGTATCATAAAGACAAACACACAACAAATGTTAGTTCTATAATAAAAAGACGACGCGAAATAACTCATATCCCGCTTGCTCCCGCCATACACAGGATAAAGAAATCGTTATGTATTGCAAGTCGAGTAATGAATAATGAAAATGAAATATAACAAGAAACGAAACAGAACAAAACCAACAATGACACATGTGAAACATTAATCCGAAAATCTACTATTTACATGGAACGGATAAATAGTTGCAGTTTTCTACCTGTTTCAGTTAATTAGATCAAAATCGTCAATAGTTATTATGTAGGATTTGAAAAAACGAGGGTATGTTAGTGCCGCGAGTAATCTCAGAAATAAACCTTGTATTGCTTGTTGTAAGCGAGATCAGAATCGATGGCTTTGAATTCAGAGAGCAATGTGTTAGAGTGTTGAGAGAGTGAGGGATGAGACGAGAGATAGACGTGTCATGAAAAAATCGAGTGTGTTCGGAATGAGGCAAGGTGGCCGTATCTATATAAAAGCACGGAGGAGGAAGCATATTGCTTATGTCCTAGATCTGCATAGCTGTCGATAGATATTATTCGAAAATTTTGCATAACCTGTTTCTTAAAGTTGCCTCTAGTAGGCATCAGTACACTTCTTATTACTATTGAAGCGAATCAACAAATTGAAGCGAATACCACACTTCTCTGATGATAAACTTTGCGATTTGAACAAAACATACATAAAATCAAAATACCACACTTCTTATTACTCCTCTCATAAACATCAATCAATATTGAAGCAAATCAACTAACAGAAACAGCAAATCAACTATCAGACAATAATCAATAATTGCTCAGTACAAATAGAAATTATGCAACAAATTGCAAGCAATAAACAGAAATTATGTAAACATAAGCCGATTACATAGAAATTATGTAAACAGAAGAAGAAAAACTTACAGGCTTCTTCGAAGCAACAACCTTCCCACCTTTTTTTGGGAGCCTGCCAAACAGGAAAAACAGCCATTTTCAATTCGTTTAAACTAACAAAGAATTGATGAATCGATTAAATTCAATGAACAAAGAAAAGGAATTTCACAGAACAATCGATGTTATTACCATATTAATAAATTTGATATGAATTAAAAGTGAAAAGACGAAATAAAAAAAAATAAGAAAACGAATTAAAAGAACGAAATAAGAAAGAATAAAAAAACAAAATAAAAATGATCAAAAAACGAATAAACTAAAAAATTCAACGCCCCAATTTTTTTTAAAAACAGTATAGATCTAAAAACGTTTTCAAACGAAAAAACTCAACGCCCCAAAAAACGAAAAAAAAATCAGATTTAATATTGAACCTTTCCGATTCCAACCGAAATTTCGGTCGGTAAAACCTTTGCGATAGTTTTCCACCTTTTGACGGTTGGTATTTCCGACCAATTAAATTTCGGTCGGCAGGGGCGGAGCCAGGATTTCAAAAAAGGGTGTGCACAATACAACAGAACAAACATTCGAATCATCGAGTCGGTTATAATTAAACAAATTAAAACCACAAATAATAATGTCATACATATGTCAATCTTAAAATAAAATAAATAGTTAAAAAAGTATTACAATTGTTCTCTACAAGTTCTCATGTTTTGAAATCGTTGAACAATCGATTCCAAACTAACATTTACAAACAAATCTTTTTCTAGATAAGTTACTAAATATTTATTCAACATTTGATCTCCCAAACTATTTGTAACTTATCTTGGACAACTATCATCCCTGAAAATACTCTTTCAACACAAAAAATACCAATTACCATAATCACCAAATAAGCATATAAAACTAAAAGAAAAACAATAGTACTAAAAAACACCAATAATATATACTGAACTAATTGAACAAATTATTTAGCACAAAAAAATTATCCAATCCAACAATATATTATTCAGCTCGTTAAAAAAAACACGATTCTATTTATCAGGCATAAAAAGAGATACAAACTATCTATTACTATATTACTAAAGCTGGCCGAAATTCGCTTATGTGTCGTCACGACGTTTTTTGGATTTTTTAAATAAAATAAGAAAACAATTTAAAGAAAATATACAATATTTTTTAAAAAAATAAAAAAAATCAGATCATACATCATACTTATCCAATTTTACTATTCAAACCCAACACTTTAATAATTAATTTTTAAAAATCAATTTAAAAACAAAAATTAAAATTCAATTAAAAAGAAAATAATAAAAAATTTATATTCATCCTTATCCATTCTTATTATCAAAATCAATACTTAATAAATAATAAATTAAATTTTAAATATCAAATGAAACGAAAAATATAAAAATAAAAATTCAGATTATTTTTATAAAAATATAAGATTAGATTTTGTTCAAAATTTTAAAGACTAAAAAAAATTTAAAATCATCGTGGCACTTATCTATTTTTATCTTCTTAATTCTTTCTATTACTATATTATTAGAAGCTGGCCGAAAATTCGCTTAATATGTCATCACCACATTTTTTAGATTTTTAAAATAAAATAAGAAATAATTTAAAAAAATTATACATATTTTTTTAAAAAATAAAAAAACCAAATATACATTCATACTTATCCATTTACTCATCAAACCCAACACTTAATAAATAATTTTTTAAAAAATTATAAAATTCAAATTTAAAAAAAATAATAAAAATATATATTCATCCTATCATCTCTATTATTCAAACCAACTACTTTTTAATAAATTAATAATTAATTTTAAATTCAAAATGAAACCAAAAATAATAAAATAAAAATATCAGATTATGTTTTTAAAAATATTAGATTAGATTTTGTTCAAACTTTTAAAGACTAAAAAATTTAAATCATCAGGCCACTTATCCTATTTTTATTTCTTAATTTATCTATAACTAATACTAAAACAGAATGATGCTGATGAATAATACATCACATGTCACGTGTCAACCTCACATCGCACGATAATACAATGATGACACCATCCTATCCACGTATCAACTTCACACCCCGCACAGATGAGTAAGCAACTCAATTTTTTTAAAAAACTTGGATAAATAAAGTAAGATACTAACCCTCTTGTTCCTTGAAAAAGTTACCTGTCACTTATTCATCACGCTTCCCAATGCATGTTTTATATCGTTCATTTCTTTAGTCATCATTTATAAAATTATAATGATTGAATATTTTTTTTTTCAAAGGATAATGAGGAATATTAATAGTACTCATTAACGTGAATCAAACAAGACCCACATGATTTTTTTTTCTTATTAATTGGTAGTTATTCACAAGAATCTCTTCACTTGTGAATAGTCAAATAAACACAAGCGTAGTGATATTCAAGGAACGAGGTAGTATAAATTAAATTTAAACAATTACAATAATTTTTTGAAAAAAAACCTAAATAACATTTAATTTGGAAAAAAAAACCCTTCTAGAAACTACTTATGCACCTAACAATTTCAAACAAGTTTTTTTATTTCTAAAGTTGATTAAAAACATTATATCTACATTAAAAAAATTAATAATTAAAATTTAAAATTTAATACATTTCATTATTAATTAAGAAAAACCTTCTCAAAATCTACATTCACGTAACAATTTTAAACAAATTTATAACTAAATGTTTGATTAAAATAAGAAATCTACATTAAAAATTAATTAATTTATTTGATAGTAAATACATTCATTATTAATACCAAAACCTTCTACAAAAACTACATTCAAGTAACAATTTTAAACAAGATTTTATATTAATTACTATATATAAAACAGATGAAAATGATGCAATGACGACCCATCTATCCTATGTGTCAGCTCATAATACACGGATGATGTCCAGCAGCTCATTAATTTAAAACAAGAAAGAAATGCACACGTATCGTGCACAGTCGTGTAAAATAATTGTTATTTTTTAATGTTATTTTTCTATTTACTTTAGATAGTAATAAGTTTTTTTTTGTTAAATTTTAATTTTCTATTTTTGATTTATTTTTAAGTAAATTCGTAGTTTTTTGAGAAAAATAGGATAGGATTTTGTGTTTTGGTTTGAAAAATTTAGATTTTAATAAAAAGTTTAATTTTTATTTGTATTTATTTTATTACATAAGAGTTTCTGCTTTAATTCTTATTTTTCTGTCATACATTAATATAAACTCATACTATATCATAAATTTGTTTCTTAATGATCCCAAAGTGTTAATTTCTTTCAATAATATTCTGCAACATACGGTAAGAAAATTAGTACGGAGTATAACAAAATAAATAGAAGTTAAAATTTCGAAGTGTAATTGATTAATAAAAAGAATCAAAGTGTAAGAGTAATTATAAAAAAACATAAACTTTATCAAATTAATTAAATTCGGATACTTGATTTTTCTAGTGAAAAGTTTATATAGTTACAAACTTATCAAAATTAACCGTTGCGACGTTGAAATAATAATTTTTCTCTTACTTCAATCTATTTTTGAAGAAGTTGATATCCTTTGAAAAAAATTTACATCAAATGATTTTTCCCAACAAAAAAATGAGAAATAATTAGAATTAGTCATAAAGAGCTTCTAATGAAATACAATGAAGTATAAACATGTGACATATTTGAAATTAGGAGAAATTTGGTATTAAAAAAAATTAATATTGGAAAGAATAACAATTAAACTATTCAATCACTACTACAAAAAATGGATTAGGCACCAGTTTTAAGAGACCGGTGGTGTATGAAAACCGATCTCTTAAGTTAAGAGACCGGATATTCACAAAAACCGGTCTCTTAAATGGATGTAAGAGACCGGTCATAAAAAACCGGTCTCTTAAGTCTATGTGAGAGATCGCACAAATAAAAACCGATCTCTTATCTTAATTTTTTTTTATATTATTGTTGTTAGCCCATTATTACACGTTGCAAATTAAAGTTTGATAGCCCATTATAAGTTTGTTGTTAGCCCATGCATCACACATCTCTCCTCTCTCGTGCTCCTTAGTCCTTACGCCTCTCTCCCCTCTTATCTCTCTTCTCTCTCCTCTCTCCTCTCTCCTCTCTTCTCTCTTCTCTCTCCCCTCTCCCCTCTCCCCTCTCATCTCACACAAATCCAAACAATTCACGTCGATTCAACACAAATCTATCCCCTCGATTCAACACAAATCTCACAGGTAAATTTATATTCTTGCATATTCTACTTCATTGTAGCAATTCGTTTAGTTTGATTTCTATTTTCTTGTGGAGTTTCGATTTTTTATTTGTAGACTGAGTTTCTTGTAACATTTCGCATTTCGTTTTTTTTCGAAGTTATTTTGATTTTGTTTTTTTGTTTTCCATTTTGAGGGTTTCGATTTTGATTATCGATAATTTAAAGTTTTCATGCATTGTTTTGATTTCTTTTTAAAGTCTTCGATTTTTAAAGTTTTTCGATTTATTTTTCCGATTTTGGGTTGTGATTGTGTTTCTGGTTTTTTTTTTGAGTTATTTGTGGGTTTGAGGTTCTTGCCAATTTTTTCAGATCTAATTATTAGGAGTTGTAGTTTGGTTTTGTTTTATTTTTAAAGCTTTTCGACTTTTCAATTCGTTTTTCGATTTTTTTTTTATTTCGATTTCATTTCGTTTTTCGACTTTTCATTCGTTTTCGTCCTGAATTTATATGTTTTTGGTTATTGATATATGAATGGTTAGTTTTCATTTAGACCTGCTCGTTTTTCGATCTGCTTGTTTTTGGTGATATATTTAGTGTTTGGTTATGTTTTCCTTTCGCCATTTTCAATTTTTCCATTTTGTAGGTTTTCTAATTTTCGATTTGTGTGTTTCTTGGATTTTCTTTTGATTTTCGATTTTAGGTTGTCCAGACTTAGATTTTTTGATTATAGTTTCTGATTTTCTTCTTTTTGCTTTGTTCTGAATTCATGATTTTGTTCTGAAATCTACGATTCTTCTGCTTTGTTAAACTCAATAATAGATTTTTTATATGTGATTTTTTTTTTTTTTTTACAGGAAGGAGCTTGATGGAGTAAGAAGAAATCAGATGGCATTGATTTTTATTTTTTAATTTTTAGATTATAACTTGTGTAATCATTGTGATGTATGTAAAAACTTCTAATGATTTGCTAGTTAACTTATAAGCAAGGTTAATTTCATGAATATAATGCTCTGTTATTGCATGTTTGTTGCTTTCTGCTGTGAAATAAGTAGGGACCTCCCACTGCTTATCTTTTTTAATTAATAAAAAATCAAAGAGACCGGTTGCATCAAAACCGGCTCTTTGATGTAAAAAATAATCATAGTAAACCATATAGGGAGACCGGTTAATAGTTAGATCGGTCTCTTCCTTA
The DNA here is from genome assembly GCA_008642245.1 of Bassia scoparia. Classification (NCBI taxonomy): domain Eukaryota; kingdom Viridiplantae; phylum Streptophyta; class Magnoliopsida; order Caryophyllales; family Amaranthaceae; genus Bassia; species Bassia scoparia. The sequence continues at coordinate 11,303 of SNQN01011648.1, read as the reverse complement.
CTATAAAGACCGGTTATTCTAAGCACCGGTCTCTTTGATCAGTATAAGAAACCGCAAAAAATAAGCGCCGGTCTTCTACCTAAGAGCCTGTAGCAGGAGACAGGTTATGTGCGGTCTCTTGGCCTTTTAACCGGCTCTTAGGCTTTTTTTGTAGTAGTGAAGACAAATTCAATATGATGAAGTGAAACGATTGTTACTATTACAAGTAACATATTATTATCTTATTATTAGATAAGATATTTTTTACTTTGTGCTTCATAAGATTTAATTTCGACAGTTAGTTAGATAAGAATTTTTTTCTTTCTTAGTTTTCTTAAGGGCAAAAAGCCACAACAAAAGTTATCGACCAAATTGGGTGTATCTTTAATATAACATAGATACAAACTTAAATTTCAAAAAACTACATAACAAATTAAATTAAAAACCTCTAGAATTACAAAAGATAATTTAATTACATTAGAAAATTAAATTAAATTATGTACGGAGTACATCAATAAATCTCACATAAACAAACTAGATAAAAACTCTAAATAAATTAATCGAATTCGCGTAACAAATAAGATAAAATAATGCATTTCATGTAGATTACATGTTTTAGGAGTCACATAGATCTACATAAAAAAATTAAAATAACTGCTTCGTTTTAAATAAAATGCATACAAATATATTTAAAAAACGTTCTACAAACTATAAGATAATTGCATTTCACGTACGAGTAGCATAAAAAAAAGTCAAATTAAATAACCTCCTCCGTTCCTGGAAGATCATGCCATAGCGTTTTTAACTATTCACAAGTGTAGAAAATCTGTAAATAACTATAATGTATAAGAATAAAATATAGTCATGTGGGCTTGTTTGATTCGTAATGAGTACGTAGATTATTAATCAATGTTTTACAATTTTACACATGTGTAACAAAGATTAAACGATATAAAACATGCATTGGGAAGCGTATGAATAGTAACGGCAGGAACCTCATGGAACAGAGGAGTATAATTAAGAAATATAAGATAAATCTCTAGAAATCGAATTTCGTAGCAATACAATCTCATCTTTCTTATATCTTCTATAAACAACTTAAAGATGTCACTCAACCTGCTTATATCACTCTTCACTTCGTGTTTACTATCTAATACACAATAAAACAGTTCAAAAAAATAAAAATAAAAATAAAGTTTCATTAGAATTCATATTTTATATATGGAGTGATGTGCAAGAAATCCTGCCACGTGTCCTTCAAATATTGGATCAAAGTGATCTACGTGGCAAACGCTACAGTAAAAAATATGGACTAAAACGGTACAGATAACGGACATCCTACACTAAAACAGTAGTAAGGATAGTCTATGCAGTGGATGTGACAAGTGTCACACATCCAATGGTTGTAAGGTTTTGAGGGATTGCCTATAAATACCCGAGAAATCGCATTTATGACACACAAGAATTTCATTAAATCACCCAACAACCACTAACTCACAACTGAGAGCTCGTGGTCAATTTATTTGCTTGCCTAGCACTCTTTCTTTCCCCTTAAATCCGTACTTACTTAAGCATTGGAGGGAGATAATCCAAGAGGATTTCTCCTTCTTGCAGGTGCCAGGCCAGGTAGAGGTGCTAGGAGCTTGAAGCGTCCAGGCCAGGAGGAAGACAGCGTCCAGGCCCGTCCGCCGTCCAATAGCAGGTCAGCTCCCCGAGGGCATCGAGGGAAGCCTCCACCCATCTCTCAACCCTGCAGCACAGAGGAAATATTGTAGCCAGGCCAAAGCGGTTTATTTGCTACAACAGGGCCGTCTGTGGGGACGCAATCAGAAATGGCTTCAGAGATGACCAAACACAACGAAGACGAACACTCCTCCTTCTGACAAAGAAAGTAATCCAAATGGCGAGGCCAACGCCACTAACTTCCAAGTGACTGTGGAAGATGAGGTACGGACATTCACTTCAAGAGTTGGATGGTCGCTACGTTACCATGATGACTCAAGAAGGGGATCAGTCAGGGGTGGACAAATTATGAAAAAGTACACCGCCAAGAGGATTTGAAAGCACAGCTCGAAGCCTCCAACGGAGAATGCACGTCAAAGGCCGCGGTTGGGCAAGTCCAAGGTAAATGTTATGAAGTTCACCAAATCACTTGCTTTGGAATTTGATACTCCCGTAGCACCTAAGCTCAAGACTCTTAAAATCAAGAATCCAACCTCCTCGAGCACAAGTAACAGTCTCAACAGAACTCGTTCCTTTGGAACGAGAAAGGGGACAGGCTAGGAGATATCGTAGCACTCCTAAACCTGCCACCACCTCCAACACTGCTCCGAAGGCCACTTCGAGCAAGGGACCATATAGGTTTGGTGATGCCTATGTGGAAGATGATGTTTCTTCTCATGAAGAACCTGAGGATGTCAGGGCTTTCATTGAGAAGAAAAAGCAGGATCGCGAAGCTTCTTCCATGGATGCTCGAAAAATCATCGAGATCCAGAGGGAGAGGAACCAAGATGCTAGGCTCATCTTGGAAAAGAAGAGAGCTGAGAGTCTTAAGCAAGCCGCTCAAGGTGAAGAACTTTCACTGACTGGGTCTACCCTGTTGTGCATGGATCCATCTCATCGTTCTAATAGAACGCATGGTCCCTCCCATAGCACATCGGGGCAGGTCGCTGGTCGCTGGTCGCCCACGCCACCAAGAGCTGGAGGTCCGCTCCCACCAACGTGGGGGGTGCCATCGAAACGATGGTCTCCTGGACCGAAGGCAGGAAGATGAAGAGCTGGATGTCCCTACCCACCAACGTGGGGAGCACCGTCAAAGCGACGGTTGCCTGGACAGAAGGCATGGTCCTACTTCTCATGGGGTGGTAAGGGGAATGCAAGAGCTTTCCCTTACCGAATACCGAAAGAAGCCCGTTTTCTGCTTCTATTCTGAGGTCTACTCAGTCTCAGAAGATCAAGTTTCCCTCGGTGGATGCTTATGATGGAACGTCGGATCCTGATGATCACTTGGCCATGTACAAACATCTCATGCTAACAACACCAGCCGATGATGCTACATGGCCCGGCCACTCTGAAGGGCCTAGCGCAAAGGTGGTTGACTCAGCTTCCAACAGGATCCATCCACGACTTTAATGAGTTAGCGGTGCTCTTTACTTAAAATTTCATGGCACATCGCCAGGAGAAGAAGAGTAGCTTGCACCTTGGCAGGATCCAACAGCGCTCCAACGAAAGCCTACGAAGCTACGTCAAACGCTTCAACAACGAAACCCTCCAAATCCTAGACTTGCCAGATAGAGTTATTTTTGAAAATTTCTTTAGAGGCCTGGACGAGGACAACCCTTTCAAATTCCAAATGGCCAGGCAAAGGGTGGCAAGTCTAAATGAATTGATGGATGAAGCGGAGAGGTGGATCCATGCCGAGGAAGTTTGTGTTGTGAAACGACCAAAGGATAAGGGGACCTCATCGTCCAAGGCACCAGCTGGTCAGACTCACCGCAGCGGTGGGAATGACAAGAAAAGGTCTAGCACTTGGGCCATTGAGGAGGYAGAAACGTCTGAGAAAGGGAAGGGTAGAAAGAAGAGGAAGTTTGCTTACACTCCAACTGTGGAGTACACCAAGGATCTCTTCCAGGTCTACAAGGAGGTTAGCAAATTTGTTACAATTGAAGACCCTCCCCCTATCAAGACAGACATGGACAATAGAGACAAGTCCAAGTACTGCAAGTTCCACAAGGAGGTTGGACATGTCACGGATGACTGCTACACCTTGCAACGCACCTTGGATCGTCTAGCACATCAAGGCAAGGTGAAGAAGCACCTCATCAAGAAAATTCTAAAGAAACCTTCCTCAAGCGAGGATGTCCCGAACGAAGAACATTCAGACTCCGGAATCGTCCACACGATCTCTGGGGGGCTTTGCTAYAGGAGGTCCAACTGCTAAAGGCCAACGGGACTATGTACGGACTCCTCAACAAGTGATGATCCTGGACAAGGAAGAAGGAGAGAAGTTCCCGGACGTTATAATATGTGAGAAGGATCGTGGGGAGGTAAGCACCCCCCATGATGACCCTCTCGTGGTCGAAATGAAGGTGGCGGATAATCGTGTCCGTCGCATTCTAATTGACATTGGGAGCTCCTCTGATATCATAAGTTTCGAATGTCTTCAGAAGTTGAAGTACAACGACGCTGATTTGGTGCCATGCCACAACCGCATCATAGGATTTGGTGGGGGAATCATTCAACTAGTGGGTGTAATCACACTCACCCTGCGACTGGGAAGGGAAAAGGTTTGTAGGCACTTAAGGGTGAGATTTCTGGTGGTCAAAAACATGACAACTTACATTGTGATCATCGGTCGTCCCACACTCAATGCTTCGAAATCGGTCGTGGTCACTCATCTCATGTTGATGAAGTTTGTGAGTGACGAGGGCAAGGTCGGCACTATCTACGGTGATCAGCAAGTCGCTAGAGAGTGCTACCTAACCACTATCCAGCCACTTGYTGGGGGTAAGGAGGATGATGTGCCAGAAACCTCAGCGTAAGGAGCCAAAAGAAAAAGGAAATCTGGAGAGGTGCAAATGGTCCATGACACTCACCAAGAAATGATGGCCATTCATGGATTGTTTGCCTCTATCTCCCGACCAGAGCTAGGGGGCCAACAGGAGGACTTTGCCATAGATTCTACCTTGCCAGAGAGAACGGTCAAGGTAGGTGATGCTATGAGTGACATGTTGGGGCAGGAGGTCAAAGACTTGCTAAGGGAGTATAAAGATGTCTTTGCCTTCTCAACTGAAGAGATGCCAGGGCTTGATCCAAAGATCGCCCAACATAACTTAAATGTTGACCCCTCAATGAAACCTGTCAAACAAAAGAAGAGGAATTTGGGGCCGGTGCGTAGCAAAGCAGCCGACGAAGAAGTGAAAAAATTGSTGGATGCCGGATTCATACGCCCATGCCAATATCCAGAGTGGGTAGCCAACGTAGTACTTGTTCCTAAGCCTAATGGGACATGGAGAATGTGCGTAGACTACACTGATCTTAACAAGGCATGCCCCAAGGACAACTTTCCTCTTCCCAAAATCGACAAGTTAGTAGACTCCATGGCGGGGCATGAAGCTATGAGTTTCGTAGATGCATATTCGGGTTTCCATCAAATTACCTTAAAAGAAGAAGACCAGGACAAGACAACCTTTATTTTTGTATTGTTACAAGGTAATGCCGTTTGGCTTGAGAAATGCCCCCGCGACCTTCCAAAGATGTGTAAGCACCATCTTTGCTAAGCAGCTTGGAAGGAATGTGGAAGCTTACATTGATGACATGATCATCAAAAGTAAGAAGAGGGAAGACCATGCGAAGGACCTAAGGGAGACCTTTGACACGCTACGCCATTTTGGAATGAAGCTGAATCCAAAGAAATGCGTGTTCGAGGTGACCTCTGGAAAGTTCTTAGGCTTCCTGGTCGATGAACGGGGAATCGAGGCAAACCCTGATAAGGTGAAAGCAGTCCTAGACATGCAATCCCCCCGCAATGTCAAGGAAGTGCAAAGGTTGACAGGCTGCCTGGCAGCTCTTGGTCGATTCCTCTCCAAGGYAGGTGACAAGTGCAAGTACTTCTTCAATGCCATCAAGAAGAATGCCAAGTTTGAATKGAGCGAGGAAGCTGAAACCGCCTTCATCAAATTGAAGGAACATTTGCACTCTCTCCCAAGGTTGGTAAGTCCCACGGAAGGTGAGACACTATATATGTACCTCTCAGTCACCGACCATGCATTATCAGCAGTATTGGTGGCCGAGAGGGAAGGTTCCCAATTACCAATCTACTTTGTTAGCCATGTGCTACAAGGGGCAGAGCTGTGCTATGCTATGGCAGAGAAGTTCGGTCTAGCTCTTATGATGGCTAGCGTAAAGCTACGACCTTACTTCGCCGCCCACAAGATTGTTGTCTACACCGACCAACCGATCAAGCAACCATTGACTAAGCTAGAGGCATCAGGTAGAATGCTRAAATGGGCCATAGCATTAAACGGGTTCGACCTCGAGTTCGAGCCAAGGAAGGCAATAAAGGGGCAAGCACTTGCCGACTTCATTGTGGAAATGACCAGACCTCCCCCAGTCGAAACGTCAAGCGACGTTTGGACATTGTTAGTGGATGGGTCATCCACACAAAACGGCTGTGGGGCAGGGATCTTGTTCAAATCCCCAGAAGGAGACACCTTCGAATATGCCATGCGCTTCAAGTTCCAAACCTCCAACAACGAAGCAGAGTATGAAGCCTTGGTGGCCGGGATTAAAACGTGCAAAGCTGCTGGGGCAAGGAAGATAGATGTTATGTCCAATTTGGTGGTTAGTCAAGTCAACGACGAGTACGAGGCCAGGGATGTGAACATGATCAAGTATTTGGAGTTGGTGAAGAAGGAAGTAGAGGGGCTGGAACGTTTCCATCTAGTGCAAGTGCCTAGGTCAGAAAACAATCAGGCTGATGCGTTGTCCAAGCTAGCCAGCTCTGCAACGGGCGATTCGCCAAGGTCGGTCTTCTGGGAGGTCAAAAATCAGCGTAGCATTGAGGATCTTGATGAGGTCCACTACATAAGCCGGGGAAGCACGTGGATGGATGAAATCATAGAATTCAAACAAACCGGAATCCTCCCACTTGACCCCAAGCAGGCTAAGTATGTGAAAAGGCGGGATACTTGGTTTGTATATTGGAATGGCCAGCTCTATAAGAAGTCCTTCTCTCACCCCTTACTCAAATGTATCACTCCTGAGAAAGGAGCAGAGGTGTTGGATGACATTCATCAAGGCCAATGTGGATCACATATTGGGCAAGGTCTTTGGCARAAAAGACACTTAGAACAGGATACTATTGGCCAACTTTGAGGGAAGATGCTTCCAACTTAGTCAAGAAGTGCCAAAAGTGCCAGATCCACGCCAACATCCATCAGAAGCCGGCAAATCAGCTATCACAAGTACTCTCACCACTACCCTTTGCTAAGTGGGGTGTGGACATCCTCGGACCATTTCCTCAAGCTTCGGGGCAAAAGAAGTTCTTGATCGTGGCCGTGGATTACTTCACCAAATGGGTAGAAGCCGAGCCAATGAGGAATATCAAAGTACCAGATGTTCAGGGGTTCTTAACAAGGAACATCATCACTCGCTATGGAGTACCCCAGTCCATCGTCTTTGACAATGCATCTCAGTTTGATTCTAACATTCTCACAAATTGGCTATCGGACCAGGGCATCAATGCACACTTTGCTTCCGTAGCACATCCTCAAGCGAACGGGTGTAGACACCTAAAAATGTCTCCCCAAAAGAGTAATCAGTGATGAAACATACCGCGTCTCGCGATTGTTTCGACTTAGAAAAGATGCTTTGAACTCACAAAAGTTGAAAATACGTGGGGTCATACTCGGAACTATTGAGCAAACAAAGAGGACAATAAGGGGTACAAAAACATTTTCTTTTATTTATTTTATTATTTTCTATTTTAGTTTTCTTTCTTTTTAGGATTTTTAAATAATTATATTGGTGATCTCCATAATTCCATTTTCATCACCCTTTCACTTTTTCTGAGCTCCCCAGTATTTTTAGATTATTTTTCTGATTTTTCTACATTTTTCTATGATTTTTACAAGTTTTTATACGCAGAAAATACAAAATACAAAATACACAAAACTACTCGGAATACGTGGAGCCTTCTAGAACACTCTAGAACTCTTGCTTGGAGAGCAAGGGTGTCTAGGTGCGTCGATTCAAGCGCAAATCACGAAATAAAAATCGGAGGATCAAAGATTTTTCGAGTTTTGGAAAAATAATTACGCAAGAGGCTTTCCGCGTATATCGGGGCCTGCGTATATACGCAGCCCTCTGGTATATACGCAGGCACTGGTTATGTGGCTCCTGCGTATATACGCAGCTCTCCTGCGTATATCGCAGGGTTTTTTCCCCTCGTTTTTCCCCTCGTGCTATAATACGTGCCTTGCTTGCTCATTCCGAAAACACGGTTTCAAACACACACAGTTATTCTCTCTCTCTGTCCTTACTTGCGTATTCTTTCTCTCACTCTTCAACACTCTAACAATTCGTTCTTGAGTTCAAGCATCGATTCTGTTTCGATTCAACAGCAATAACAAGGTTTATTTCTGAGATTACCGCACTAAACATACTCCTTTTCAATCTAATTATAACTATTAGAGTTTCGATTTAATTAACAAACATGTAGAAACTCACTATTTAATTATTCCTGTAATATGTAGGATTGTCATTAACGTTTTTAACGTTTTTCATTGTTTTCTTCTTTTTTTTAATTTCATTTTCATTATATTTCACTTGTCAATACTAACGATTTCTTATCTTGTATAGCGATTCAGCGAAGATTCATTTCGCGTTTACTTTTTTATTATAAACTAACTTTGTTTTGTTGTCTTTATATAGCAATTCAGCGGGAAGACTCGTTTCCGTCATTTTTATTACGACATACCTTTTGTTTTGTTTGAGATTTAGGGTAGTTGGTTTGTATATATATTTTGAAGTTCTTACTTCGCATTGTCATTGTTGTATCTTTGTATATTTTGCTACAAAGACCGGAAATTATGTGAATCACTTTAAACAGATTAACTATGGAACCGGTTTTAGGCCCGTTTTACTTGATTAATGCAAGTGATCACAATTTCTAGGTTAGGTAGTCTCTTGTGCATAATAGAACACACTTTCGTAGTAATTTTTAGGGTTAGTACGCTTCTAAGGTACTAAAATGTAGAGTTATGTGCATTCAATATCGTGATGAATGGATTGCATGAGACCGAGTAGAGGCGTCACTGCGGCGCGATTGCGGTTACAGATCTGATTCGTACCATGTCCCGAAACGAACTTGTTACTGGATCAGAACGTGGGCATAATTGCACCAACGTTCGGGCGTCTTTGAATAACCTTTTATACCAGGATACCGGTCGGCGACTCCCCTATATCGACAACAACTACCCAACGCACTCACGTGCGGGCTCCGTGGTCACAGCCCACGCAAGCACCTCAATGTAGACTAACGATCGCCCTCGCATAGCTACAGGGCGTCGGCCCAGTCTTACAATTTGGCGACTTCACTGGGGATAATCACCGTTGGTGGAGTGGACAGCTGAAAGTCTCGTAATTACATACATCACGTTATTTGAATTTTGGTTGAATTTTGCATGTGACCCGCGCATAGGTCACACTTAGCGCCTTTGGTCTCATATGGGCATTTCTATGCTCCGAGACTATATAAGGGGGTATATATACCTTTGTTGCATGTGGTTTATTGTCGCTATGGCTGAAGGCAAGTCCTATCGCCCATGCGTGTGTGCACGTGTTCACTGAATGCGTGTGATAAAGGTATCTTGGCCATACATCTCTAATTGCTAGCGTGAAACTGGACCAAGCTCTACTTTTAGCATGTACATCTTTGACTTAACCCAGCGACCTCAAGTAGCTCTAAACTGGACTAGGTGGTTTGAACTCATCATCATGTTGTGTGGTTAACTTGAAGTGCATATATTGATTAGACTCTTAGCTTGTACGTATTGGACTTACGCATCAAATAAGTCATATAGATCATGACCGTCTTTAGTAGAACATAGATTCATACATATTGCGATATTTAACCATCACTTTGTAAAGGGTCATTCTTCTTCCAAAAAAATATAAACAATAAAAATAATATAATATAATAATAATAAATATAATAATAATAATAATAATAATAATAATAATAATAAATATAAAAAAGGGGGAAAGGATGACCATGCAATTCATATAGATTTTGCATTAGTTTCAATCATTAGGAAGACATCATGTTAGGTCATGCATGGTCTTGAGTCAAGTGAAGCATCCAATTATTTGTAGTCTTGTTACTCGACGAGATTCAACATTAGCCCCCGTTTGGACTCGCAAGGCAATCAAAGGCTAGTTTGGAGCAGTCATCACTTTCCACCATCCCATCTCGCAAAGCAAACCCCCCTTTTTCAGAACCACCAATTCTAGCTATCTCAATCATTCACATGAGCGACGAGCACGTTGGAAGCTGGTGATCTCGCTACACCGTGGCAAGCTTAGCCAAAATGGGAATCTCTGCGCACATCTTTTCTGCACCTGGCTAAGAACATGGAGAAAATGTTCAAAAGAGCATTTGCGGGGCGACTTACTAATGAAAACACTTGAGATGAGATTCTCTGCTGCCATAATCTCTGACAAGTTCTCGCATGATCTCCTCACATTCCAAGCCTTACTGACGATCCCCGTTTCCATCCAAGCCTTTAAGCCACCTTGCTCTCAAGGGTCGATTCTGCCTTCTACTGCGAAGGTCTTTCCACTCTCTCTTGCACCGTTGTCATAAGAAATGGTTTTCTCCTTTCTGAGAGGAGACGAACTGTGTTTGTGCTTGTTTTATACTCGTTACAAGGGAACTATTCCACTCAACCTCTCTCCAAACTTGAAATTCTAACAAGGCGAGAACGAGGGATTTATGCTTCCTCTCTAGATGGAAAGAAAGCTGACTGACAACTGGTTCATGCTCTCCTGAGTTGAATGGTGAAGTATTCATATAAATTACAAACCAAGGTACAAAAACCATCTTCGCTATTGTGGCTAATACTCTATTGAAAGAAAAAGCTCTAAACATAAAAACCAAGAATGGAACCACAAGAAGGACAATTCTGTTCTTGAGCAATGTTTTCGCATGCAAGCTACTCTGTTTTCCAAGGAACAGGTTACATATCCGTCCTAGCGTGAATATTCTCATTAGGCTGAACTTACACTCAACATCTTGAGCGATCAAAGCAAAAAGGAAGATTTACACCTATTGACCCACTCCATGATCCTCGAGGAAAAAAGAGTAGGAATTGATCCAAACGCTATTGCAATACCATCAAAGCAGAGACCAACACTGAGGACTTTTTATGCTAGGATGCGTCCAGCTGGTAGAAGATGAAGGCCTCCCACTTCCGCCAGGTGCAAAAAAGCGAACATCACCACACCACGCCTTACCTACTCTCAATGATTTCTGTTGATGAAGAAGAAAACTTTTGACCCTACTACTATCTGCTCAGTGGTCAAGCTGTCATGTCACGTCTACTCTTTAATGACACTTCTGTTAATGGCTTATGGGACAGCGAACGATGACGTACGCTACTATGTAAGGCGTCGCACCTATAAGCATGACTGGAAGAGAATCTTGAGAAGATTCCAGGACCAGATATCCTCAGGACCAGATCATGTGCATGTACTCACAAGGAGTGAAGGCGTGTTCCTAACCCACTCCGCAGCTGAACACTACTACTTACTCAATCATCCCA
>SNQN01011647.1:0-18323 GCA_008642245.1 Bassia scoparia | reverse complement strand
ACATGGACTCCGCTAGGGCTAACTATAGACACTTTTTGCTTTTCACAATCTATCTTGGCTTTATGCTTATTAAGCCAATCCATCCCTAAAATGACATCAAAATCATGTAAAGGGAAAACTATCAAATCAGCTACTAGAGTGGCATTACCACACATAATAGGCACATCAGAATACAAGGTCTWACAAGSCACTATCATACCCGAAGGCATAGAGAAATCCGTCTCACACGCCCTAGAATTTTCTAAGTGCAACTTCTTCACAAAAGATTCAGACACAAAAGAATGAGAAGCACCAGAATCAAATAGAACATAAGCAGGTATCGAATGGATAGAGAAAGTACCAGTCACCACATTGCCTTTTGCACTCACCTCAATCTCGTTCATCACATGCACATTCCCAGTGTTCTTCCTAGCATCACCTTTCTGCGCTTGGGAAACATTGGAGATCCTTCCACCACGAGTAGCTGCATTCACTGGAGTAGAAGATGCATGATGATTATTGAAATTTTTGGGTCTCTTATCTGATTGCGCTCCATTTCTCGAATTCAGCTCAAATCGAAAATTCCTAGACTTTGGGTTGCTATAGCATTCATAAGCACGATGCCCTTTCCTTCCACAATGATTGCACTCCACAAGATTACCATCACAATCCTTGCCAGGGTGGTTCACATTACAATGCTTGCAGTAGAAAATTCGATCATTTTTGTAGTTCTRGCCCTRGAAATGACTGCGAGTAGAATTCTGGTTGTCTTTAGAATATTGCTGACTTGAACTTACTTTGTTATAGTTACTACCAGAATCACGATTGCCAAAGTTTCGAGTCCTATTGAAGCCTCCTCCACCCTTGTTATGATTAGTGAAACTAGATGTATCACCTTTATTTGTAACTTGGGTAGGTCYTGTGTGAGTGGTTTTCTGCTTCTTTGCAGCTTGTCTCCTTTCCTCAATCCTCTCAACATTACAAGCACGAGTGTACACCTCTTTCACTGTAGTATACTCACCCGCACCCATCATAGCATGAAGTTYGGGATTCAACTTTTCCTCAAACTTCACAKCTCTTTCTTGGTCATTGGGAACTRACCCGGTAGCAAAACGAGACRACTCCTGAAATTCAACATAGAAGTCATAAACAGACATGTATCCCTACTCCAAGTCATTAAACTCTGTCCTTTTCCTTTTCCTCATATGTGATGGAAAGAAATCCTCAYGAATCGCCTGTTTGAACTCAGTCCAACCAAATTCTTTCTCCTCCACCTATTCTTCTCCATCCTCATCCACAGTCACTCTTGTGGTCAGATCAAACTTGTTGTGAGTCCACCACAAATCAGCGTCCTCAACCATATAATAGGCCGCTGAATCAACCTTCATATGATAGGGAACTTGAGAGCGATGATGAAGATGTTTCAAACGCCTATCTAGTTTCCATCCTTGATGGATCTCCTTTCATGAAGTAGGTGGCTTCTTCGTTCGATTGCTTTGGAGATTAGCTGCAATTTCCGCGCCGAGATCTACTAGATAGAGGTATAGTGACGAGTATTAACAACATTCGCTTGCGCTGTAGCAAGTTTTTTCTCCATAGCAGCAGTTAAGGCTTGAGTGGATTGAGCCATCGTACGCATCATCTTCTTAGAACTCGAGTTTTTACCTGATTAACCTCGCAACATCTTCAATCGCAACCAACCAAAATGAAACAATTGATTTGCCATTGACATCAATAATTCAAAAGCAAAGGAAAAGGATGTTACATCGAAGTATACTAAGATTATAAGAACAATCAATCAACAACAAGACATGATAACAACATAAATAAGTCCATATTCCCATATTCAACCAACGGCTTTGAAAATTTCTTTATATTATCTAATCTGTTTAAGGTCTCCAAAGTTATCTAGTAACTTGGCTTTGATACAACTGTAACAACCTGATTTTTTTTCGATATTAATAATAATTAAATAATAATAATAATAATAATAATAATATAATAATATATAACTTATAAAATAATAACTGAAAAATATCAGAGATGTTATGCCGCGATAAACTAAACGTAATTGCAAGGCTGTTGCTCTTACTGAATTATTTAACTGAAAAGATTTAACTAACTATTAAAGTACCAAGTAAATAAAAACTCTAAATAATTATTAGAGTTAAGATATATATAAAATCACTCACTCAACTTTAAACACAGAGACTTATTAACATCTAAAGAACAATAAATAAATGTGAAATCGCACTCTTAACCAGCCAGCGTAAACTCCATCAAATGCCTGCACATTAAACATAATAGTATCAGCAAAAGGCTGAGCAAGATTTCTACTTTAATAAACAAAATATTTAATATGCAGGAGAGATATATACGAACATCTTGTAATTCATTCAAAGCTTACAATAACCAATAAAAATAACTTTAATTCACTTTAAAGGAACTCAAATTCTTATACTTCTTCTTTTAACATCCTGAAAAATTTCAGTAGAACAATTACGAAACCGTGAGTAGGAAGTAACAATTAAAGAATCTAGTGAGGCTAGCTAGGCTCACTAGATAAACACACAAACCTAGTATGCATACCCTTAAAAGATTACGTATTAAGTAGGAAAGACAATTGGTAGGAGTATTGATCAACACATCCAACTACTAAATATAATGGTTGAGACACTGTTAACTCAACATGCTTCCAACTCGGAGAATACTACTTACCGCGAATCCCACAAAACTAGAATCCTAAAGGGAGAGGACTTCCTCATTCTCAAAATCTCAAACTTTAATCAAACATAGAATCCCTCTGTGAGGGGCGAGGAATTCCTCTTTTAAATGTCAATCTCAAATCTTTCAAACGAAACATTAATACTTTGTAAAAACACTTTATATCTCAAACTATTTCAATTCAACTTTAATACCTTGTGTAAAACACTTTAACCTCAAACTATTTAATAACTTTAATACTTTTAAAAAACATTAATCTCAATATTTGTAAACCTGTAAAACACTCAAAACCAATTCAAACGATTACAAATAAAACTATATAGGTTTAGTAAGAAATTCTTACCTATTGGCAACATAAAATAACCAACTCCAAATAGTCTCAAATCAATAAGATCTTCTACGAAACCGCAATCTACATAATTATATATATATATATTATAATATATATGGTATAAATATCTATAACTATCAAATGATCTAATCGTGCAAACTAGGAATACACATGCCACAAATCCCAAAATTCATACCATTATAATTGCACATTATAGAAGCATCATGTGTATATTACGCACTAACATTAAACAAAAACACCGGAACAAGCACAATTGCAAAGATTCGGTATAAACAAACACCAAGCACAAAAACAATTCCCGTATAAACAAACACAACAAAATTACAGAAGGTATAACTCCTAGCATATAACTTCGAATTACATGATTCTTGTACCCAACTTGATCTACTCTTCGAACTACAACTTTCATGAAGGACTCGAAGCCTAAAAACAAGTGGAACTGAGTAACACGCCAAAACAGTAGCAACGACTACAGGGCACAGCAAGAACAGAATTCCAGCACGTTCAGACAGGTTACACTGCAGAGCTATAATTTTCATTTTATAATTACATTAAATTCCATTTGAACCATTAAATTAGACTCAATACCTTGATTAATGGTTATGGGACAAAAAACGGGGGTTTGACCCCTGAAACTGTGTGCCGAAAGTAGTGTTCAGATCAGTCACGAAAAATAGTCATTATATCCTATTAACTTCTGATTACCAAAATAACAACAGCAAATACAAGGAACGACATAACAATTTGCAACTTGAACTCAAATACATGATATCCAACAACAATAACACCAAACATGACTTACTACACAAATTCACATATCAAAGATTTTCCAAATCAATTATTAAGAACCTAATTTGCAAAACCCAAAATTAAAATAAAAAAACAAAATTCTAAATTAATAAAATTACTTGATTAAAAGAATGAATTGGAATTGTATATGTTGATTATGATAAGAGAAAAATAAAGGAAGAAGATTAAATAATGGGAAAGAAGAAGAAAAAGGAGGAGTTGAAATTGCCTTGTGCGATACTGTAAAGTAGATTTAGGTTTAATTTTTTTCACCACATATATATATATATTCTTCAACAAATAATTGCTTTAATAAATAAGATATAAAATCAGTTTTATAAAATAGTTTATGAATAATTACTAAATAAAAAGGTAAAAATTGGAGTGTGTTAAAACGTTGGTGTGGCTAGGCCGAGGGAGGAGGGTGGCGAGTGATCGAGGGATGAGGGTGCGAAGGGAGCAGGGAGCAGCGGAGGCGACGGCTTTGTGGTAGGGTCGGTGTTGCGTGTTGGTGGTGGGAGGTGAGAGTGTGGGATGACGAGTTGAGAGGAGAAAGAGTGTRTGAGGGAAAGAATGAGGAGGAGAGTGTGTGTGAGGGAAATAAGAGTTAAGAAAGAAGGGGTGAGGGGCCATATAAACAGAATACGAGACATATAGTGATATAAACATGAAAATTGCCTCATTTCTTTTGGGTTTACAACTTCACCGACCAAATTGTCGGTCGGTATTACCTTTTTGGCGGGGGTTTGATTTTGTACTAAAAAAACTCCTCACCGACCGAAAAAATGGTCGGTATTGTCGACCGATTAAGTGTCAGTCGGTATTACCTACCGAAAAAACAGTCGATAGTTCCTCAACGACTGTTTTCGGTCGGTATCGATCGATAACACCGACCGATTGATTTTCGGTCGGCGAAATCGGTCGGCCGCAGGTAAATTTCTAGTTGTGTATTGTCATTACTTGTATTATAAGATTTTCCTATAACATGTATCGATAAACTAACATTTTTCTTATATAGCTTTGTAGTTGTTTATTCTAATTGTAACCTTATTGAATATTGTAAAGGTGAAACAGATAAGTTTAAGGATTACAAAGAGAAGTCAATAGAAGAAGCTCACCATAATAATGCTTTGTCACATTCACTGATGAACAATTTCACTGAAGAAGGTACAAAATTCAATTATTACAATGTTTATTTATTTAAACTTAGCCCGACTAGAAATAAATGTAAATTATTGTCCTTACTTGTATGATAAAATTTGCGTATCAAATTTATAATTATCTAACAGATTTCTTATACGGAGTATAATAACTTTGTAATTGGTTAATATAATTGTAACCATATTGGATATTGTAAAGGTGAAATGAAAAGGTTTGATGCTAACAACGAAGAATATCACGAAGAGAGTCATGACAATAATGCTTTGTCACATCCATCCATGAACACTTTTAAAGAAGAAGAAGGTAAATAATTCAATTCTTACAATGTATTTTTTTTATTTAACATACTCGAAAAAGGAGCAAAAATAAATTCATCACTTGTATAATAATTTTGTTTAAAATAACATTTACTGATATACTAACATTTTACTTATTTAGATTGGTTTGATGATGAGCACATTCGAAAGTTTCTTGATGAAGATTTTTTGCCATATTCACCCTTAAACACTTTTTCGATAGGTACATATTTTATAACTACAGTGTTTATTTTATTTTATTTTATTTTAACTCAACATAAGTGCAACAATATTGTCATTGTATGTATAATAAATTTTCTTATCAAATTTATTGATAATCTAACATTTTGCTCATGTAGATTTGTATTGTTTGTTCTAATTGTAATAATATATTGGGTATTGTAAAGGTGAAACGAAGAAGTTTGAGGATGATAATGAAGGTGAACTTCTTGAAGAAGCTTACCATAATAACGTTTTGTCACATTCACCCAACATCTCATGTATTGAAAAGTAAGTAATTCACTATTCAAGTAGGGGTGCTTATTGAGCTGAGTAGCTCGCGAGCAGCTCGTGTTCGACTCGGTCAAGCTCGACTCGAGTTGGCTCATGTTCGCTCGAAGCTCGATAATTTTACACAAAAATTAATAATTTTTCTACATTATATATATCTTTCAAAATAAAATTTTCCATCAATACTTGATAAAACTAAATTAATACACTATAAAAATTAATTATTTAAAGAAATGAAAAATATAGTCAACGATTTTTCTCATAAAATGTGGATTTCAAGAGACTAAACCATTAGACGAGCAGCTCGTTATCGACTCGGGTCGACTCGAAAACTAACGAGCACGAGTCGAGCACCCCTAGCTCGTGATTGCTCGCTCGATAAGCATCCCTAATTCCAAGTTTTATATTATCCGTGTTCATCCATTAATTATTAATTGGGTTACTACGTATGTGTTACACTAATCTTTTATTTTTTAATCATCTAAGAGCACCACGATGGTTGTGTTGAAAGACTAGCTTGTAGTTTTGTAAATTTGCAAGTTACAAGCTCAACCATTGTGGGGGATGAGCCTTTTGCTTGATTCAAAAACTAGTAGCTTACAATTTTATTTTGGTTTGTTTTAATTATGGTACGGTATTAAATGTAACAAAGAAAAATTGTGGGAAAAATTGTATGTGGGGTGAATTTCAAGCTACAAATTAAGTTGTAGCTTGACATTGTAGATAGAGGTAGTTTGAAAACCTTGTAGCTTAAAACATGACATGACACACAAAGTTACAGGGTTTGTAGCCCACTATTGTGGATCCTCTAAGTAATTTAGTTATAGTATTGATATTAGTATTTCATGTTTAACTATCTTGGAATTTGTAAAATAGTTGTCATCACAACAAACATTAACATTTTAATTATGCTTATATATGCACCCAAAGTCATGCATGTATGTATACCACATATTAGCTCTTAATATGTCATTACATTATACTCCTAATAAATTTTGCATATCAAGTTTGATGATATAAAGAACTCTATAGTAGTTTGCTCTAATTGAAGTTATTTTGAAATACATAGGTGAAACAATGGAGTTTAAGGATGATAAGGAGAATGCTCAGATCCAAAAAAAGCATGGAATTGAAGCACAACAAGATTATTGCATAATTTGTCATTGAATTATGTGCAATTAATCATAATTCTTGTTTCAATTCTTGTGGGGTTTATTTGATATGATCCATGTTTTAAGATGGTAAAAACTTTAGTTTTGGATTTTGCATCATATCATGATTCTTAGATACAAATTGAATTTTGTGTTTTTTCTTCTTACTTAATCTTGGATTAGACATTGAATTATCTCAAGTTTCTATCATTAAATATTGTCTTTGTTTTTATATTATCATACTAGGATTACTAGCCAGAGTAGCAACTTGGTAGTTTGGGTATGGATTGGTGGTAAGCACCCCACATTCATGACCAAGATGTTGGGGGTTGATGATGATTGATCCTTACCACATCATTATAATGGGTATTTCCCCATATTTTCCAATGCACTTATCCTCAGAAAAATACTAGCAACTTGGTTACTACTCGCGTGTAGCATGATGCACTAAATTTGATTAGAAAGAGTTTTTATAACTAACTAGTTTCTTTTCCCATGTGAGGCACGGGCAACATTTGTAGCTAAACATTTTTATATGATTTTTGAAGTTATTTTAAGGAAAACATGAAATAATAGAACGATCAAATGTGGGAAAGATTTAAATTGGGAAAAAAACAATGTTTAAAAAAATTATGGGTTTTTAACATGATGAATAATGATGTTTTATTTAGTATATCTTAAAGAGGTAATTATAATGTTTTGATTTCAGTCATTCGTTTAAACTATTAAGTATAGTTTATAGATTTGGTTAAAACTATTGTTATAAACATTACAATGATGAAATTAATTTAAAAAATATGAATCGTGAAACTTAAAGATAATAATATGTAATGAATAAATTATAATTAGATATTTGAAGAGATCAGAGAAACAATATAAAAATATAAAGGATATAAAATAAAAAGATGAATTTAAGAGGAATAATGCAATAAGACAT
This sequence comes from Bassia scoparia, assembly GCA_008642245.1. Lineage (NCBI taxonomy): Eukaryota > Viridiplantae > Streptophyta > Magnoliopsida > Caryophyllales > Amaranthaceae > Bassia > Bassia scoparia. The sequence continues at coordinate 10,424 of SNQN01011647.1, read as the reverse complement.
GTCATTATAAGAATGAAATGATTTGTGAAAATAATACTCCATATGAAGCCACATGTCAAAAAATATGTGAGGGTCGGGGAGGATTTTAATATAATAGGTATAGATATGACAACTTAGATTGTAACATTTTTGTTATACTCTAACATCTTTGTTGTAACAAAACTAGTATCCTCATTCTCCATTTTTCATATACATTTTTCCATCAAATTAAATATCATTCTATCCCACATGAATAAATTACTTTCCTTTTTTTTCTTCTAAAATAAGCACAATTTTTATTTTTAATCCATTAATTAAACGCATTCCTTAATTACTTTGTTGATGTAACTTAGTAATTGAAGTTTGAAACAAACAAGGAAAAACGAATGGAATAGTTGCACTTTAGCTTTTATGTAAACAAAAAAAATTAAAACAATTTAAGAAATGATTTCTAAAATACAGAGTTATTAAAATTTAAGAGAGAGAAATTTGCATAAAAACTATTCTATGAAATAATAGAAGTTCTGGGGTATGGAGGATCCACAAAACATACAAATCTCTATTATACGTACAAGTGAAGGGAGAAGGGTCAGAAGGCCAGGACAATGGTGTCCTTGCAAAACATCTTATGCAACTCTTTATTTGTATTTTTTATTTTTGAAGGAAAATCTTATGTACCCTTAATGAATTTAAATTATCATACTTTCTGTTTTTTTTTATATGTTACACTTAACCAACAAAACAAAAAAAGTGAGAAATTTTAATTAAAATGTAGCATGCAAAAAAAAAGTTGGAGTATCAATTAATCTTCACTTATTTTTACTTGTCATGAATATTAAGCATGTTAATTAAAGATTGAATGTACTTTTAATTTTATATACTAAATTAAGGAGAATGATTTTCTCTTCCTATGAATTATACTAACATTATTAAAAAACTTTTATCAAAAATTATATTGACAATATAACTTGATTAACAAAATCTAAAGAAAAAATTTTAATTGAATTTCATATTAATGATTATACTGATAGTTATTATTTTACTATTTAGGTCTTGTTCTCGAGAGTTTATTTTAATAAGTTTCGGTAAAAAATAGTTCTTTTCACTAAAAAAAATCCAGTTCGTTCAATATCTAAGAAATTTGTTAAAGATATTTCCTCATATACTCCTGAGGTTTGGTACTTTTACTTATATACCCCTGTGTTTTTTCAGTTGCCCGGTGTACCCCTGAACACAAGACTTTTGCCTTACATGCCCTTACTAATGACAGAATGCTAACGACCGTTATTTTCCTATTTTCCTCCTATCCTACCGTTCTTCTACCATGGCTTTCTCCCAGCTTCTCTCCCCTCTGTATTCAACCCCCCATAACCATGGCTCCATTGATCCACCTTGCGCCAACAACTTCTAGACCACYATAAACACACGACCAACAATTTCGTTCAACCCACAACTCACGACAACCAACCTAGTTCGAGTACAATGAACTCACGATCACCAATATCCCTTTTATAATTTGTTGTTTTCCAAAATCAAATCTACCATTAAATTGACTRCTATGCTCRCACAACTCAACAATGGCTTTTGATCCAATTAATCTTCAAACTCTTCAAAGGTACTCTTACTCACACTATTTCTCTCTCTCGATCAACCAACAAAAAAAATCACAAAAAAACTCAATTTCATAAAACACATAATATAATCGAACAAAGGTTCAATGTCTTCAAAATCTTCATTTGATGAATTCAATCGAATGATACATAAAATAAATATGCAATTGGTAGCAATCCCTTACAAATGTTATGAAATGGATTTACGAATAGAGATCGTGTACATCTATTGCTAGCACCCACGATCCCCTTACAAATGTGTTTATGGAATTTCTTTTAGTAATACGGAAATGTTTTATGTCACGATTTTTTATGTTGATTGGATTGTGGGATTTATTTTATGATTTGATTTGAAGAATAATGCTATATATTGATTTCAAGTGTGGTTTATGGTAGAAATGATTTGTTTTAATGAAGTTTTATAACAAGTTTTATGATGTTGAAATGATGCAAGTTCACCTCAGGGGCGAACCAAGTTTTAAAAAATGGGTGTGCACATACTACGGAACAAAAAATCCGGTTCATCGGGTCGATTACATATTAATAAGCTAAGAAGAGAAAATAATGTCATACATATGTCAAATTGTCAATCTTATAATACATAAAACATATAAAATAAATACTTAAAACTATTACAATTGTTCTCTCGAGTTTCATATTTATTTTAAATCGTTGAACAATCAATTCCAAACTAACATTTACAAAACTCTTTTTCAAGATAAGTTACTAAACAATCATTCACACATTTGATCTCTAAGCTATTTCTTAACTTATCTTTGACAACATTCTCCGGAAATACTTTTCAACACTTGAATTGTCGTTGCAACGCGAAAGAAGTAGCACCAATTTCAAAAAAAGTAACTGAGCGATGAATTTCATGAGCTTGTTGTCTCATAAGTTTCATAGAGAGCTCATTCAAAGTCATACATTACTAATCTTTCGTCACCTCGGAATATCAAGAATGAAATTCTCAAGTGACCATTCAAATAAATCAAATGAGCACTAGGAAAGTCATTAGGATAAATTGAGCAAGTTTGAAGTAATTTTGACTTGTCAAAAGAAGAAAATTGATTACGAGGATTGAAAACAAGCCATCAACAATTTTTTACTTCATCATTAAATCGATTTTAAGTTCTTGCATTTGTGAACAAGGACACTTAACAATACTCTCAACTCGAAAATGTGTAGTTTGTCACCGGTGGTTTGTTGTTCGGAATCTCCTTGTTTTGGGTTGAGTCGTAATCCATACATACACCTCCAACCATACTTATCCATAAATGAAGTGACTTGGACCATGAGACTATGAAATCCTCATCTCTATTTTTTGCAAATTTTTCTTTGTCACATCAACCATATTAATTGAATTTACAATGTCTTGATCTCTTTTTTTGCAATGCCAAGTTCAACGCATTTTTTATCCCAAAAATATTCACCATCATTGAGCCAAAAATAGAATAAACATGACATCAACATTCCTTTTGTAATACTTCAGCTTCGAACCTATCAGCACATTAGACATCTATTCGCAATTGAATCTAGTTGACTCAAGATAGAAGGATGCAAGTGAATACATTCAAAATTGTGTTAAAATGATATGCCCAACGAGTGTCACCAGGTCTACTTAAGGCAAGTTCCTGATTTAAACTCGAACCTGTTTCAATTCACCCAAAGACATGTCTCGGCTACATGTCTTTTTGGCTTTTCACAAATATTTTTCCTCTTAGGTGAACACCTATGAAGTTTAAGAAGGGTGCAAGCACTTCACCAAAAAGCAAATACAATATGGATTATTCTTAGGAACGACAACTTGTGTTAATTGAAGTTAATGAGCAAAACAATGGAACATAGTATGCTGATTTTCTCTTCTTCTATCAAAGATTGAATTCCATTAATGAACCCTTGCATATTGCTAGCTCCATCATAACCTTGCCTTCTAACCTCGAGAAAGACTCAAAGAATGTTCCATAAGCAACGATTCAATAACCATTTTAAGAGTCAAAGAAGTAGTGTTTAGCAACATGAACAATCCAAGAAAATGCTCATTAATTTCTCCCTTTACTGACATGTCTCAACAAATAGCTAATTTATTTAACAATGTTCATATTTCCCAGACATATATCTTCTTCAATTCAAGATGATAAGTTTTTTTATGATTAAAACGCTTCTAAAATATCGATATGATGTTGTAAGAATTATCAGTCACCATGTTACTTTTCAATATTGTTTATAACTTATTGTAAAGACTCGAATTCCTACTATGGTCCCGGATCATAGTCTTTTATCATGGTCTTCGGGTAAATGTTTATTTCGAATGCAGAAATGTTCATCTCAATATGTAAAATGTTCATTTTAATGTAAATGTTCATATTTGAAAACTCGGAAATGAACATTTCTAACTTGGAAATGACATTTATCCGGACCCTGATAAGGATGACAGCTGGGCATAGTGGACAATTGGAAAGACTAAAGAGTTCTCGCTAGTCGCACTCTCTCTTCCATTGCGGATTCTGGGAAATTCGAACAATTGAACCCCCCAAATTAAGAACCTAGAAATTCGAACCTCTCAAATTACTCTTCTTCCTCTCTTATTTTTCACCCTTTCAGAATCAATTAATAAAGCTAGATGAATCCGTTAACATTACGTGAAACGAATTCAAAGTATCAATGCAAAAGAAGCAGATTTGGGGATTTCAGATGAAGCGTCGTGGCACGCCAAATACAAAGATTCGGCTTATGTATTTGTAGGTGGGATTCCCTACGATCTCACCGAAGGCGATCTTCTCGCCGTTTTTGCTCAGTAAGTTTTTAATTTTTTTTTTTTGGCAATTTCTGTTAATTTTTTGTATTTATATCAATTCGTTTTTACACAATTTCAAATATTAATGTCGGTGTTTTTTCGTTGAAGGTATGGCGAAATTGTTGATGTTAATCTTGTTAGAGACAAGGTTACTGGAAAATCCAAAGGTTTTGCGTTTGTTGCGTATGAAGATCAAAGAAGCACAACTCTAGCAGTAGGTGAGATTGAATTTGATATTGTTTGAATTTTGTCGCACTTATTAATGCGCTTTGATTCGAGTACTTGATTGTAACTGTTTTTCGGAGCTCATGTATGCTTTTTACTCTTTTCCGCTTTTGTCAATGCGGTTTAATTTTGGATTGTTTTAGAGGTTTGTAAGAGCTCATGTGTTTAGCTTCACTTGTTTGCAGATAACTTGAATGGTGCTTCATTGAGTGGTAGAACTATTAGAGTTGATCATGTTGCTAAGTATAAGAAGAAAGAGGAGGAGGACGAAGAAACGGAGAGGCAAAAGCGGGAGGAACGAGGCGTTTGTCGAGCCTTCCAGAAGGGAGAGTGTAAATATGGTGATGCCTGTAAATTTTCACACGATGAGCAAGTATGATTATTTCTTCAAATCTATCAACTATCAAGTTTCTACTTGAATTATCTGTTGTAGATAGATTGTCATTCATCTGTCATATGGCACAATTGAACTTGTTTGGCTATATTTTTAGACAGGAAACTTCATCCATTGTTGAAAACTTGTTAGTTGTTAATACAAACAAGCTATATCTTTAATCTCTTTGTGACGTTATGCATCTTAGCATCTTCCACATAAACCCAGTTGCCATTAAATAGGAAGGTTTACTAATTACTAGTGCCAACATAAATCTCTCGTGGCTTGTTTGGCAGAATGCCTTTCAAAAAACAATTGTTAGGAATTTTATGAGCCAATGGACATGGTAATGCTAATCTACCCAAAAGTATCTATATTTTGAGCTAATCTATATCTTTTAACTTGTCTATTTGTGTCCTTTCTTRGTTTCTTAAGCTTCGCATTAGTTAATGTAGTTAAAATTTATTAAGTGAAATGTTTCCTTTAGGTCAATATACCCATTTGTCATTAAAGAGGGAATTTTACTGATGCCAACGAAAATGTCCTTGTGAAGTTTGATTAAGTTTGAGCTTAATAACAAAAGGCCCCTCAAACTTAATCAAAGATAGAAATTGTTGAGGTAATCTAGTGGTGGTAACAGGTAACTTAAAATAGAGTTCTTCTAGCATTGAAGTTTGAGCGAGAATGGAATTCTGTCAAGGAAACTGTGAGATCTTCTAGTGGCGGTAAATGGTGAATTAATAGATTGGTTAACGCCTAAAGGGGTGGGAAAAGAAGTTTGGAATCTGAGGAGAAGAGTTCCATGTAATGAAAGTAACGATTTTACTAGACTTTATTTAGAGATCATGGTATAGACGTATAATCATGTGAAATGACCAAAACGTCATTTTTGCATTGTTTGGATAGCAAGGAACAAGGGAAAGGAAGGGAGGGGAAAGATGGACAAGGTTTATTTTCTCTTCAAATCTTTCTGATTTTGAAGGAATCGTGCTTAAAAAGGATGAGAGAAAATGGAWCTCTTCTTTTCCTTCCCCTTCCCTCCTTAAACCTTCTACTTAAACAAGTCAACTTGCATGTTCACCTTCTCTTTTCTTCCTTTCTTTCCATTTCCTGTATCTAAACAAAGGGTTAGAATAGAAGAAGGCTGGTTTAACTAGAAGGTTTTGAAACACAAGTGGCACTTTCTCATTTTAATATTTTTTTATGTACTTGACGAGAATGGAGGAATCCTATTTCTATTGATCTCTTTGTTTCTTGTTCTTTACATTTTGCGTGTTTTGTACAGTTTTTTTTTGTTTTTTTGTTTTTTTTTTTTTTTTTTTTTTACCTTATGGCATAGCTCTTGTTTTGTATACTTTTGCCTTTTTGGAGTGTATTCAATGGAACAAAGAAAAAGGGACAATAATGAAATTGGTGCAAAGGATATTACAAAGTTTAAGATGCAACCCTGACTAGTTGACGGAGAACAAATAGGGAGTAAATTCCTACAATTAGACTATAAGTAGGTGTTTAGTGGTCTTTTTTTTCCCTGGTTGCTTAATCACCTCATATGTTGTGTGGTTTATCTCTTTGTTTTCTGGGGATGCTATTCTCTTTTTTTTTTTTTTTTTTTTAATCAAATATTCTAATTGCTCTATTATCCATAGAGAGCTGCAGACACTGGATGGGGTCATGAGGAGGACAAAAAGTCAAAGTGGGTAAACGACAAATTTGACAATCGTCCGAGAGACAATAAAAGGTCACGTGATGTACCACCTAGTCATTGTCCAGAACGGAAACAGCCTGATGCCTATGATGGAAATGCTAGAGGGAAGGATAACACTGAAACTGCTCTTAAGCAAAGTAAAGCTGGTTTTAGTGATCTTCAGGACACTAGAGACAGGGCCAGGCGATTTGAATTCAAAGAAGATCAAAACAAGCAAACAATTGATAGAAGATCAAGGTATGAATCTGAATCAAAACCTAGAGATGATTACGACAGGAGGGAAGAAAAAAGGTCTAGGGGACACGATACGCAATCCTCTTTGAGGGACTATCGAGATGAAAGAGACAGAGACAGGGACAGGGGCAGGGACAAGGACATAGAAAGGAACAGGGACAGGGGCAGGGACAAGGACAGAGAAAGGAACAGGGACGGAGATAGGGAGAAGCGATCCTATGCTAGGAATTCCTCCCCTAACCTGCAGAGAGACAGGGAAGATGACCACCGTCGAGCTAGACGTGATGAAGATAACCATAGATCTAGGAGATAAAGTGATTAATTTTGTGGGCTTCCTGGGATCAGCATGTCATTGATAATCCCACTAACCTTTTCTCTTAGACTTGAGAGCAAAGTGTGAGTGCCATTGTAAGTGGAAGGAGTGCTACCTTAATTACTGGAATTTTGACAGAATTTGTAGTCCATGTGGATTTTGCTGTTGTATATGTTGAGCACACAAAGTGGGTTTGATTCCCACCCCTTTCCTTTTTTAAACGTGTAGAGGCATCAATGACATCCTACAAGATATTTGCAAACTGTTCTTTAACTTCTTTACAAATTACTAGTTGGATTCATGGCTCCTTTCAATCCTCATTGCTCACTGATCATGTTCTAATGATATTTGCTGCAGACATCGAATCACGGAATTCTAAGTCGGATAGCCTTTAGTATAGGTTATGGACAGTTTGGGCATCAATCTTGTATATCCTGATCAAAGTTGAAGTAATGTCTCTTGTTTTAACGATAACTATATATATATCCAACGATTTAAAATCCAACGATCAAGATTGTTTCTCACGCTTCTCATTTGATTATATATATATAATTTTAGTTTTTCACAATGAATGCCATCTTGACATGTTTACCATCTTAGACAAGGGAAAAGTTTTATTGCTTCAAAGTCAGGTATTTAAAAAAAATAGTAGATCGATTAGTTTTTAGATGCATTAGCATGGGTTGAAGTTTCAACCAGGTCAGCCTCCTGATTCTCTTTTGCAAGAGCTTCTTCAGAAGATGCTACTAGCAGGGTCAAACCCGGGACAAGGACAGGGCCTTCGTCATTGATAACCAAGTTCCCTTCATCTTCTAGGGCAATTGAATTTTTATTTGCTTTGGTCCATCTCTCAGTATTTTTCTGTGATGGCACATCGATTTTCTGGGTTTTTCTGCCAGAGCTTCTGTTCTTCTTGACCGTGCCAGAAGATGGAATCGCTGTTGAGAGGGCTGCATTTTCATCCTCAGCACTAGCATGCTCATTAGAGCCTGGAGCTCCTGCAKGTCTGCTCGCTGAAGCTACATTTTCCTCCGTTGAGTTAAGATCATATGGCTCCAGCAGTGTTTTATTCAGAGGTTTCTCATTTTCTGTGGCAACTCGTTGCTCTTCACTTATCTTCTGTGCTTCTGCATTATCCCATTCGTCAGTTACAGTAATAACATTATTGGTCTCCCAGGCTTGTAAACTTCTGTCAGGCCCTGGCTGCCACAACACTTCACCTGAGCTTTTCTTAAGCAAGAGTTTGTATTGGATTGACGTCTCAACAGGTAACTCCTAACAAAAGCGTGGAGGAGAAAAGAAGTAACATAAGTCTCACAAAATCATTGATTGCTATAATGCAGAAGGGCGCAGAATTTCTATCCTAGAAATCCTTACCAGCAAAACACTCCAGATGTGGCCTTCTGACCAGTCGAATGGTATGGCTTCTGATGGTTCCCATGATCCCAGAATCGGGTCATTTCCTACTATGAGAAAACGATCACCAAACGGACACTCTTTCTCTAGCTGAAATTTCACATGAACTGACTTGCTGATGTCTGTGGTCGCGGCTCCTGTCCCAGCCTACTCAATGTTTCAGCATTAAGATCAGCTAATGAACACATTAATTAAGGAGCTAGTGTACTACTACAACAATCCTATGTTTTTTTGCTCAAGCTAAGGCTAGGCACCCATTTTTTTTTTTTCGAATTTTTGACATAGATATTGCATATTAGATTATAAATTACACATTTGCTTCGGACTATCTTTAGGTAAATAGTTTGGAATCCGAAGCAAATGTGTAATTTATAATCTAATTTGCAATATTTATGTCAACTTTTTTTTCTCTTCTTTTTTACTGTTACACTTTGTAATTAGTGGATTTTTGTAAGAATTGATGGTGTCATACAGTACTTTTTTTGGTGCTTGCAAGTGTTGCAACATACAAAAAAGGACAAACAATAATTGCTATTGATGCCTCTGATTGAAGAGACGAAGTAAAGATTTTTTTTCTTTTAAAAAAAAAAAAATCATTGGCTGAGTCGGAATGCTTTAGCATTTTGTGTTTAAAAGTTTGCCTATTACTATCTGACACATCAGATGTTTATCTCCTTCACTGCTTCATTTGATAAGCTTAAGAACTTAGTATTAGCTTTAACACACCAGTATGTGTAAACAGACTGGTCATCTCAGAATATTAGTATCTCCTATATAAGTATGAATCGCTCTACTACGAGAGTGAGTGATAGCTTAAATGATTAAAGGCTTAAAGCTTCTCTTTCGGTTCCATGAAATCCTAGTATCGATTCTCATCCCGCCTTTGTGGCTCTCTTCACACCAAAAAAAATAAATAAAAAATGAATTGCTCTACTATTGCTAACAAGGTGTGAAGGTGTAATAGGGTTAACTGATACTGAACCTGTGTTGCTCGATCTTAAGCATTTCTACTTCGGCGAAACTTGATTTAATATAACTCCCTGCTCTATTTTTCTGATACACAGGGTTGTTTCATGGCACACCTAAGTACCTAACTTAAAGCTCTCTTCTACTTTTTGTCATGGTTCTATGTCATGTGAACACTATCATAGTGTCATCCCACTTAAATGACATTTTAGCTTGGTACTTTAGATGCATAAGATAAAAGCAACACAACTTACATTTGATTTAACTCAAGAAGTTGCAAAAACATTGAATAAGTAAATGAAAGGAATCTAAGTTAGGAAAAGCAGTAAAGAATGAATAAAGAGAACTGACCTGRGAGTTTGAGATTGGAAGACAGTAAAATACTTTTTTAGTTGGTGAYGAGCATAGTTGATGAAGACTGGCATAACACTGCATAATGCTGCCATTGTCATATGATGCTGTTTTAGTGCAAAGTTTAACTGTTGTTGTTGGTAAGAAATGGCAAGTTTTGTGCTCAGTTAGTCTTAGCAGTTTTGGTCCGAACGTGTCGGCAAAAGAAGCAGTTAAAGTCTCCATGATTTTAGTTTTGGAAACTGTGGTGTGAAAGGAGGAGGGGGTGTTTRGTTGCTTGTGATTTGGTCAACAATGAGTGWRTGTGCTTTGAAGGCCACTAATTTGTGGGGTTGTAACTTGTAAACCTTACTTTAAAATCCGAAATTTGTACGGGAAAACATCACTAATGCCTCTAGAATAAGAGATTCATGGGTATAAGGGTATATCAATATATGAGGGCGTGTTTGGAGTTG
>SNQN01011646.1:0-18323 GCA_008642245.1 Bassia scoparia | reverse complement strand
CATAGCGATAATGATCGGATAACTGTTTACTGCAAAAACAAATGCGATTGTTTGTGGGATCCAAAGAAATGCAGAGTAGTTGGTTGTAATTGTGCAAAAGAAGGGAAGTTGAAATGTGAGTTTAAGCTRCATGCTAGAAAGCTTCCAAATCAGGAMTTTTGGCAAATTAGAACACTAAACCCAYAGCACAAGTGTGTGAGGATGTTGGTGAACAMTAAGCTTACTAGTGAGTACCTTAGTGAGAGGTATTTGGAAGATTGGAGAATTAATCCAAATTGGAAACTTAAGGAATTCATTAAAAAGGTGTTTCTTGACTTAGGTGTTGAGGTGTCTTACAGTCGAGCATGGTTGGCAAGGGCTAGAGTGAAGGTGATATTGTATGGGAACTCTTCTGAACAGTATGCCAAAGTGTGGGAATACGTCGGTGCAGTCAAGAAACATAACCCAGGGTCTAGTGCTATTGTCTATGTGGATGGTATAGGGAGTCCACAACCTCCCTTGTTTCTTAGGATGTACATTTGCTTGGATGGTTMCAAGCAAGGCTTTAAGAGAGGTTGTAGGCCTTTGGTTGGTGTGGATGGTTGTCATTTGAAGGGTGCTTACCCAGGGCAGATATTAGTGGCAGTTGGCAAGGATGGTCTAATTGTTATGATACTGTGATTTAATTTTAAAATAATTTGGACTTTTGTAGCATGATTTCGAAGTTGCCATGGAATGCATTCAGTACCTCAATAAGGATGCCTACGATTACTTGGACAGCATACCAACTCAACATTGGTCTAGACACTCTTTTAGTACTCAAAGCAGGTCGGATATGCTTCTAAACAACATTTGCGAGACATTCAATGCAGTTATTAGGGAAGCACGAGACAAGCCAATTCTTACCCAAATGGAGTGGCTAAGAAGATACATGATGGCAAGAAACCATGAGAAATGGGAGGGAGTGCAAAAATACACAGGCAAAATGATGCCATACATCAAAACCATTTTCGATGRCTATGACCCGGAAATATGCAATTGTACTGTAATGATTTCAAGGAGAGATGTGTATGAGGTTGAGCATAAGTCAAACCAATGTGTTGTCAACCTACTACAATGCACTTGTACATGRTATGCTTGGGATTTAACTGGAATACCATGCATCCATGGTTATAGGGCAATTTTGGAGCAAAGGGCAGATCCGTATGATTATGTGCACCCATACTACAGTCGAGACACATATTGCATGGCTTATGAGACGCCCATTAATCCAATGCCAGGCTCCAACCATTGGGAAAAGAGTACTTTGCCATCACCTCTACCACCTATGGCWAGGACTATGCCCGGAAGACCCAAGTTACACAAAAGGAGGAAAGAAAAAGGAGAGGATGAAGAGAGTAAGCTGAAAAGGTACAAAAAAACAATAACATGTGGAAGATGTGGCAGAGAAGGCCATAACAAAAAGAAATGCAAACTTGACCCTTTGCCAAAAGAAGACAAACCCAAAGGAAGACCTCCTCTCCAAACAACATGGACCAAGGATCAAAAGTCCAAGAAAAAGGCAAGAATCATAAGAAAGGTAATTGATTTGTTAATACATTAAGTTTTAAAACTCAAAATGCTTTTTTTGATTTTTTTAAAAATTCCCACCTTAATGTTATTTTTATGCATGTGTGTTTAGGAGAAGGAAAGCGCTTCYGTTTTGGGAAAGCAAACAYCTATGGCATCACAAGCATCCARTTCAGGAACTCAAACCAAGTCCAAGGCCAAACAACCAACTAKTTCTACATCTAAAGGAAAGGCTCAATCGGCTCAACCAAGGGCTAAATACCCAACAAAGTCAACAAAGAAAAGGAGCCTCTCTGATATTTGTGGCTGATTTGTTGTATTCAATTGAGATCATTAGACAACTTTAGGTCTTATTTTAGCAATTTAAGTTATTTTGAACTTGTATTGAGATAATTAGACAATATATTGTTGATCATATAACTTTTGTTTGAATTGGATTGTTTAAATGAATGACATGTTGTCTACTTTTGTTAAGTGCAAAGTATTTGGTGACAATATATATGACAAATTAAATCTCATTTGATTCCAATGTATTCAAATCCAACAACAATTTCAATCCAAAAATAAGATACTGCCACACTGCTAAAAAAAACAAGCTAAATAAGCTACTGCCTTGTTGCTAAAAATAAGCTACTGCCATCTTTCTACCAATCCAACCAACAAGCTACTGCTTTGTTGCTACTGCCTAAAACACTACTTAAACATGAAAAAACATACAACAACCATAACCAATACAACAACAACAACAACCCCTAGACTACACCAAGCCAATTCAAGACCATCACCGCTGCTGCGAACCTTCAAATCACCCCTAGGAGCCCTATACTTCACCCTGAGCCTATCATTCTCAGCCAACAAAGACTTCTCTGAACATGCAAGCAGCAACGCAGCCTCAAGGACCTTCTTCTGTTCAATCACATTGTTGATGATGACTTTCTGCCATTCCTCCATGTTCACATCCACCCATTTAAAGAAGTTGCAGCCTTTGTGCTCAGGGTCCCCGGGTTCAAAAAACTTGCAACAAATGAATCTCCTCCCTGGATTGSTACTCGACCATGACTGCCTCCTTGCAATTGGAATTCCACAACCACACTTTTGCACACCATTATCACCCATCCTTGCAACAATAATTAAAAAAAAAACAATTCATTAAAAAATTCCGAGCATTTCTGATGTTACTGGAAAAAATACATTTCTACAGTACAAAAAAATTGCAATTCATTAACAATTCAACAAAAAAATACATTTCTGAAACCCTAAATTCGAGCAAACAATTCATTATAATTAATGGTTCAATTGCAACAAAAAAACACTAAATTAATAGTTCATTTGCAATCTAAAAACCCTAATTGAAAAGTTCAACTGCCATCTAAAATCCCTAATTTAATAGTTCAATTGCAATTAAGAAACCCTAAATTGTAACAAAACAAAGATGAAGAATAAATTACCTGATTTCGTGGAGAAATTTCGGATGTTTTGGAGCAATTTTGGAGCCAAAACAATGGACAATTAGCAAGCAGAATGTCGAAGAAAACCAATGTCGAGCAAACTGCCAATGTCGAGCAAGATATAAAGAAGAAAAATAAAGTGGGACCCACATACTTAACCATTCCGTTAAATATTCCGTTAAGAGGTGGGAATATTTAACAAAATGGAAGTAAAAGGTGGGAATTTAAAAAAAAAAAAACAAAAGGTGGGAATTTTTAAAAAGTGTTAACTAAAAGGTGGTATTTTACAAAATTTCCTAAAATTTATATTGAACAAGGAATTGAAGCTTGGCCAATTATTATTTTTCTACGTGTTATTGAAATGAGATTTGATTATTTATTTTTTTTGATAAAAAAGACAAAGATATGAAAAGCCATTTTATTTTGGGTGTATGTTTAATTTGTTCTTTAGAGAATTATATGAACAAGAATCTTAATCAATTCTAAGATCTTTAGAGATCCACTCTTAATTTTGAAATTCTAAGATCTTTAGAGATCCACTCTTAATTTTGAGTACGTGTATGATGTATATTTAAAGAATTACACGAGAAAATGAATCTATTTTTTATAGTTTGTTTTTACTTAATTTCATGAGAAAAAAAATTAGTTCATATAAATTTAGAAAAATTTTAATACTTCGTGTGATTAATAAAGTTCATTTGGTATAAGCAAAAAATCAAATGAATTGAACATGTCCAATGATAGATATTGTACATAGTTTGCTTTTGGGACCTAGACCTCATCCTCAAGGTTTTAATTTTTAATAGGCCAAATTAATTGGTATCCACACATTGAGCAATTCAGCCAAATCAATAGGATATATACATTAATAATGAATATAAATCAAAATTGAGTTGATAATTTGATGTGTCAATAATAGATGGGACCTTAGGTCTTGCCGTCTTGGCAAGTTTCTTTCCAAAATAAACCGTACCGTGTGATTTTGAGTTGTTAAATTGGGAAATTTCGTTCTATCTAATGAAAAATTGTTCTTTGAGAAAAGAAAATCATTTTTTCCTTTAAAAAATATAAGAAATGTCATATTTTCCTCTCTATCTTTTGCTTTCTCTTTCTATCCTTTCTCCTTTTCTAACTCCCTTTTCTTTTTTTCCCCTTGAGTTTTTTCCATAATCAATCAAATAATGGAAATGTTTACTACAATCATATATGTTTTCTTGTTTTCCTAACTTAATTTTCATTAGAAATAAGTTTTTTCACTAAAACAAGCGGAATCAATTTAAATGGTTCATAATAAAACGTCTCTAAATTACTAAACAATGATATTTTTTCTCGAATGGGTGACAATAATTTATACCTTGTCACCCCAGCTTAGCTCACCCCTATTTGTAGGCAAATTTTTCGAGAGAAGAGAAATAATAGAAACGTAATCATCATGTGATTTTAGAGAGATAATTGTTTCCAAAAAAAAGGGAAAAAAAAACAATGATCTCTAGTATGTACTATGTAAGTGGAGGGGAGCAATAGTGTTCCCCTTTGAAATTCACACACAACACACAAAAAAAATAAACTCACTTTATTAATTTATTCTTAATAATCAATCAATTAATACAAAGAACACATAAAATACCAAAGTTTAATCAAAATCAAATCAATTATGTCTAATTTAATTCAAATTGTTAATTTTTTATTTTTCTTGGACGAGAAATTGTAAATTAACAATCTTCAGTGTATATATAAAATAACTAAAACTATATTGTAATATGTTATTTATAAACCTAAGATTCATATAACAATGCAAATAACGAGTCTATCAAAATTACTAAATTATTTTTTATTTGAGATTCAATCACAAATAGAAAACCATAATAGTAAAACAATTCGTTTATAAATACAACATTTTTGCAATTATATACATGCATCGCGTGCTTAAAAATAAAAGTCTAGTACAAACTATATTGAAAGATTCTTTAAGTGAATCAACAAGTTAAGAAAACGGAGGAAGAGTACATATACCAGTCTGTAGTACAAAGTACTAGCTTGTAGTAATTTGCAATTAGTAATAAATTAATTAAGGATAACTCCATATGAATGATATAATAGATATAACTAGTATTCAGGTCCGGGCGTTGTCCCGGGTCATAAATTTTAATTTTACCTTTGGAAATATATTTATTTTAACTATTAATTGATTTCCACCATTTTTGATACATGCGATAATGTATAAGAACGATATAATGAAATTATGATCATACAATTAGTCATAAAATATGAAAAAAATTATATTGTACGGAGTAGTATTTTGAAGGAAGTTTCAAACTTAACATTTATATAAAAATATATTTTATGTTGGTGTTGTTATTAATATAATTGAATATTGCCACTACTTGCAAATTTCTCAATCCACGTGACCCAGTTTAAAAAATGATGTATATTAATGGTAAGTGAATCAAGGCAAAAGATTGAGCCAAAATCAGAATATAATGCAATTAAGTTTAAATATGCGATACATCCTCTCTTTTTTATACTCATATTTTTTTTAAAAAGAATTTGCAATATACATGCACCATAACCCAATTTAAATAATGTGTCTCAACGTAAATTTACTTTAATTTATTATCCCTATGAACATAATAAAATATATAATGTATGTATCTCTCCACTGAATTTTGTATTGCATGTTATTATGTTTAATTTTTCCCTTCCACATTATTATTATTTGGATTGCATATATTATTGCGCCATCTCTTTAACGATTGTTGTTAATAAGTAAAATGAGATGCGTATTCAATAGTATATCTTGACCATAGAAATTATAAATTATGTGGTGATGAATAATGTGACCCCGGCCAAACTTTGCAACTATGTGATTTAGCTCCATATAACTATCAGTTATGACAAAAACTAACAATACATCGCTTCTAAATTTTAAGTTGTCTAGCAGGTGAAAATATGCACACAACTCTGCTACCGATCATATTCTTGTAGCTATATTAGATACGATTTAATAAATCATTTGAACCCTAATTCCATTAATTTTGATGCAAACAGATACGTTTCAATCAGTGGCGGATCTTGAAATTGCATGTATTGGGGTCACTGTCACTTGTAATATGGTGTGTTATGTAGTCAAATGGGATATAGAGGTCACTTTTTGGTACTATGCGGGTCATTTATATAGATAAATAATTTTTTTTCAAGAGTTCAAATTGTTTCTATGTTTTTTTTTTTGCCAAGTGAGTCAAGTACCCCACTTCCCAACACATTGCATCGCACCTGATTTTAATACATTGACAAATAATAAGTTGATACATTAACATAAAGTAATTAAACAACATAATCTACACATATTATATGCATACACATAATCTACACATAAAATACCTACAAAATTGTTAGAATTCATCAAAGTGATGAATTACAATGCAAAGAACAAGGTAAATAGAAGGGTTTTCATTATTTCATGTGAATGTTTTTTCTGAATGAATTGAATTCAGATTACAATGCCATATATATAGCATGCAATGTAACTAACAAAACCTCTAGGTAACTAACCAATAACTAACTGCTCAAGTCTAATAGCTAATACAGTAACAGTCATACAAAACAAGCTTAAGTAGGAGCTGTATCCAGCTTGTATAGACCAACACCCCCCCTCAAGTTGGGGAGTGGTTAACCATGCCCAACTTGCTGATCAAATGGATTAAACTGAGCAGATGCGAAAGACTTGCTTAGTAAGTATATCAGCTAGTTGTTCTGAGCTAGGCAAGTAGGTGAGCTCAAGTAATCCTTCAAGCACTTTCTCCCTTGTGAAGTGGCAATCAAGCTCAATGTGCTTGGTTCTTTCATGAAAGACTGGATTTTTTCCAATGTAAATTGCACTCTGATTATCACAGTGAAGAGTTATTGGTTTGAGCTGTGTAATACCCATTTCTTCAAGTAATCTCACTGCACATGTAATCTCAGAAGCTGCACTAGCCATAGCCCTGTACTCTGCCTCTGCAGAAGACTTGGATACAGTGTGTTGTTTCTTGCTCTTCCAACTAATAGGAGAATCACCAAACATAAGTACATAACCTGTTATTGACCTTCTAGAGTCTGGACAAGAACCCCAGTCACTGTCTCTAAAAGCTTGAAGTGTTAAGTTATCTGCCCCTTTCAACAATATTCCCTGTGTGCTTGTATGATGAAGATATTGAAGAACATGTTGCAGAGCTGTATGGTGTGGAACCCGAGGCTCATGCAAATACTGGCTCAAGGCTTGAACAGAATAAGAAAGGTCTGGCCTTGTATTAGTGAGAAAGTTCAATTTTCCCACAAGACATCTATACCTTTCAGGATCATGATACAAATCACCCTCTGTGGCACTCAATTTTAGATGAAGAGGTAAAGGAGTCACAACTGGCTTTATCTTATCCAAAGCTGCTTCTTGCAAGATTTATTTAGTGAACTTGTGTTGAGATAAGATAATTCCATCATCTGCATAGCCCATTTCAAACCCTAGGAAATAGTGAAGTTTCCCCAAGTCTTTAATCCCAAATACTCTATTCAAGTGCCTTTTTAGAACTGCTACTGCATGAGAATCAGTTCCTGTGATGAGAATATCATCCACATACACTGCAACAATGGTGATATTAGTTCCATTTTTCTTCAGAAATAAAGAATAATCATTTTTGGATTGTACAAAACCCRGATGTTGAAGTTCATGAACCAGTTTTGCAAACCACTGCCTGCTGGCTTGCTTYAGCCCATATAAAGATTTRTTGAGCTTGCAGACCTTATTCTCTGGATTGTCCATTCCAGGAGGAACCTTCATATATACCTCTTCATGAAGCTCTCCATGAAGGAAAGCATTGTTCACATCAAGTTGATGTAAGGTCCATCCTTTAGAAGCTGCAATAGCAATCAGACTTCTAATTGTAGTCATTTTAACCACAGGAGAAAATGTTTCTGAATAATCAATCCCATATTTCTGTGTATATCCAATAGCCACCAACCTAGCCTTAAGCCTTTCCAATGTTCCATCAGCATTCAACTTGCTTTTGTAAACCCACTTGCAAGATATAGGTTTCTTTCCAGCTGGTAATGCAACCAAATCCCAAGTATTATTACTCTGTAAGGCCTATAGTTCTTTATCCATAGCCTGAACCCAACCTTTATGTGTAGTAGCTTCCTGATAATTTTGAGGCTCAGAAGGAATATGTGATGATGTAAGAAGGGAGATATGTTCTGGCCTGTATTTAACCAAATTYCTCCAGGGAGAAGTAGAAGAGACTAAAAGATTGGCAATTTTTGTGTTTGGAAGTTGATATTGATAATCATGCAAATGAGCTGGAACTTTGATAGGTCTAGTGGATCTTCTTGGTGAATTTTGAGGTGAATCAGGATGGTGATTTGGGGTAGAAATGTCTGAGGAATTTGCAGAATCTGGAATTTGAGTATTGGTGCTTTCTAAGGTAAAAATATCAGGTAAATCATACAATGAGGGATGGAAAGAAGTGGTGGTGTGTTTTGGAAGAAAAATGGGAAAGGTGGAATGAGAAGGAGTCAACGGAGAGTGTGAAAAATGGTATGGGAAGTGTTTCTCAAAGAATATAACATCTCTGCTAATAAGGATTTTCTTTGTATGCAGGTCAAGGACTTTATATGCCTTGTGGTTGGGAGGATATCCTAGGAACAAACATGGTGTTGCTCTTGGGTCAAGTTTTCTTCTGTGAGTTTTGAGTGTAGAAACAAAGCAGAGACAACCAAAAACCTTTAGGTGATCAAGATTAGGAACTGTACCATAAAGTTTTTCATAAGGTGAAAGCTGATTTATAGGCTTTAATGGTAACCTATTCACAATGTGAGCAGCTGCTAGAACACACTCATTCCAATAAATAGCAGGAACCTTAGATTGGATGAACAAACTCCTTGKTGTTTCCAATAGGTGCRTGTGTTTCCTTTCCACCACCCCATTTTGCTGAGGTGTGGAGGCACAYCTKTTTTGTAAAARAATACCCTGTGCCTTGTAATATTGAAGGATATCACCTTCAGTCAATTCTCTGGCATTATCACACCTCACAGCCAAAACAGAAGCATTAAACTGTGTATTAGCATATGCCATGAAATTCTTTAAAATAGAAACAYCATCTGATTTATGATGTATAAAATGTACCCAGGTATGCCTGGTGAAATCATCAACAATGGTAARAAACAAATTGTATTTATTATGAGAAAGTACATGATATGGACCCCAAATGTCTACATGTATCAACTGAAAAGGTCTAGTACTCTTAATAGAACTTATAGGAAATGGAACTCTGGTTTGCCTGGCTGCAGGACAAACTTGACACAAACTATCAAAACTATCAAAACTAATATCTCCCAATACATTGCCTTTGACTTTCCTAAGAACATTAAAAGGAAGATGTCCCAATCTGAGGTGCCAAAGCTTGTATTCTTCAGAGGCTTCTGTYTTATTTSTGGTTTTATGAACTTCTGAACTTGATAAGCTAGAAAGAGAGGTGTGAGCTGAGGAATTTTCCCAAGGACTGGTGCAATATAAACCATGGAAAATCCTACCAAGAACTGGTTGATGGATCAACTGTGTACCCTGGATAACACATTCATTAGGGTTAAATATCACTGAAATTTTCATATCTTGACAAAGCTTGTGAACTGAAATCAAATTGAATTGAAAATATGGAACATGAAAGACATTCTCCAAAATAACATCATCATTTAATCTAATTTTCCCAATATGCTTAATTTCTACCCTTCTCCCATCAGGVACAGTGATGTGTTTATCTATACCCTGGAAAGTATCATAATCTTGGAAAAGAGATAAACTATGGCAAATGTGGTCAGTAGCACCACTATCAATAATCCAAAGAGGAGAAAGTGGAGACAACATGCACATTTGATATCCAGAAAAGAAGGAGKAAGTACCTGGTAAAGAAGTACTGCTTCCAGAATTAGATCTTGCAACAAAGGTATTAGAATTGGATCTAGCAAGTGATGTTGAATCATCAGAATTGTGTTTAGACAATAAATTCATCAGCTGTTGATATTGTTCCTGAGATATAGGTGGAACTGAAGAAGAAGACTGGTTTTGTGTACCATTGTTGAGACCATTCTGCCAACCTTGAGATTGTTGACTACTAGTAGAATTTCCTTGTCCAATAGAATCTGTATCATCATCATCATCATTATGAACCATATGAGCAAATCTCCTTTCTCTGTTGTTATTCCAACCAGGAGGATAACCATGAAGCTTAAAGCATTTATCTGCAGTATGCCCTGGCATCTTGCAGTGGTCACAATGCCAAGTATTGGTTCTTTTATTCCCAGACATCCTGAAATGAGAAGAATTTCCCTGAGAAGCATTCTTGTTAAAACCAGGCTTCTCACCAAACTTCCTTCTATCAGCAACAAAAGCCATGGATTCATTAGAAGAAGCTGCAATCTGCTTCACTTCCCTATGTCTCTCTTCCTGCATGCAAAACCTGTAGGCTCCAGCCAAAGTAGGCAACTCTGTCATCATTAGAATATTGGTTCTTGCAGGAATATAATCATCATTAAGTTTCATAAGAAACATCATTACTCGACTATCTTGTTGAGACTTCAAATTCTTTCTTGCAGTACCACAAGTGCATTGATTACAAGTACACACAGCAAGAGGGTCATGGCTATCCATCTCATCCCAGATTGCTTGAATCTTTGTATAAAATTCTGATATAGAGTCACCACCTTGTTCAAGAAACAACAATTTCTTTTGTAAAGAGTACAACAAAGTACTAGAAGGGCAGCCAAATCTTAATTTCCTTCAAATCCTTCCAAACATCTGCAGCAGTCTTCTTAAACCTTACACTTCTGCCTACAGTCTTATCAACAGAAGCCAACAACCAACTTTTAACCAAATCATTGCATCTGCACCAAGCCTTGTAGTTTGAATCAGTGATTTCTGGCTTGGGTAAACTCCCATCAATGAATCCCAATTTGTTCTTAGTAGACAAACATAACAACACTGATTCTTGCCAATCAGTATACCCACTCCCATCAAATATATCAGGCACAATTTTCACCCCAGCTGTATCAGAAGGATGAATGAAGTAAACCCCACCAAAAATAGTTGTGGGATCAGGTGGATTTTGGGCATTATTTTGTGAATTTTGTGAATTTTGAGAATTTTCACTCATAATTGCTGATTATAAGGAAGGAAAAAGTAAAAGAAAAAGAAATGAAGCCAAAGTGTTCGATGAAATGCAAAAGTGAAAAAGGAAAACAAGAAAGATTGATATCAAATAACAATGAAAAAACAGAGATAAAACCAATGAAGCAGAAAGAATTAAGAAAGAAGAAAGAAATAAGAACATCAACAATCATCAACAACCCAGAAGTGAATGAAGAAGGCAGAAAACATGGAATGATAAAAAAGAAAGAAGAAAATAAAGGATTGAGTGATACCAGCAATATGAAGAAGAATTAACAATGATCAAACAACCTGCTGCAGCTATGTTGATTGAACCCAGAAAATCGAGGATCTTCAATGGAACAGTAAAAACCGATCAAGTATGAATAACCACATGAGAAGAGGATCAAAAATGCGTAAAACGGAAGCAAAGAGGAATCGATTTGCTCTGATACCATGTTAGAATTCATCAAAGTGATGAATACAATGCAAAGAACAAGGTAAATAGAAGGGGTTTTTCATTATTTCATGTGAAGTGTTTTTCTGAATGAATGAATTCAGATTACAATGCCATATATATAGCATGCAATGTAACTAACAAAACCTCCTAGGTAACTAACCAATAACTAACTGCTCAAGTCTAATTAGCTAACTAGATAACAGTCATACAAACAAGCTAAGTAGGAGCTGTATCCAGCTTGTATAGACCAACACAAATATTTCATCCAAATCAAAATTATTGCAGCAAATTAACATTTTTTCTCTCTAGTTATGTTATGTTGTTGTACTTTTTTCATTTTTCAATACTTGCAACAAATGAATTTTTTTACTTCTCACAAATATTCCCTTTATTTACATGTATTAGAATACGGAGGAAGTACTTAAGAGTTAAGACTTTGTGAATAAGTCATTAAATACGTGCTGGGGTACAGTATTTACACAATAGACAATACACCCCTATTGGGCTGCCTTTAGGAGTGCTGACAATTGGTCTATTATGGTCCCGGGATCATGTTCCTCATCATGGTCCCGGGCAAATGTTCATTTTCGAAGTTAGAATTGTTCATTTTCGAAAATACAAATGTTTATTTCCGAAAATACAAGTGTTCATTTTCAGATATGAACATTTACATTTGAAAATGAACATTTTACATGTTGAGATGAACATTTCTAGTTTCGGAAATGAACATTTGCCCGGAACCATGATGAAGACCATGGTCCCGGGACCATAATAGAATTTGCGGAGTGCAGGCCCAAGTAACTGAGTCTTGTGGGCTGACTAGGGCATTAAAGCCCGATTAACTAACAGGCCCAAAGTTTAAATACTTTGGTATTCAAACACTTCATAATTTAGCTAATGTGATACAATCAGTCAATCATACAATGCACTTCAATCGTCTTATATATCAAAGATGGAAGACCTTATTTTGCTAACTGAAGTTTTTTTTTGCTAAAAGGCAAAGTGGATTTTTCTTATGTATAGCAAGGCCCGGGAGCATATCAGTGTCAATGTCTTCCTCATTTAAACCCTCAGGCAATCCCCAGTCAAAAGCGTACAACAAATTAGCAAGTGCAAGTTCTACGGTAGCAACACCGAGGTGCATACCGGGGCATATCCTTCTTCCGGCTCCAAAAGGAATTAATTGAAAGTCATTCCCTCTATAAGTTATCGAACTTCCCAAAAACCTTTCTGGCATGAACTTTTCCGGGTCCTTCCAAGATTCGGAATCTCTTCCTATAGCCCATGCATTCACGTATACTAATGTTTTAGGTAGTATGTCATATCCTTCGATGGTGGTTTTTTGTAGTGATTCTCGCACAATTAGCAATGGAGTTGGAGGGTGTAGCCTAAATGTTTCCTTCATCACTGCCTTAAAGTATTCAAGCTCTATGAGGTCATCTTTCTCGATATAGTCCTTGTTTTGTACGATATTTCGAAGCTCTTCTTGCACTTTTTTCATTGAGTTTGGGTTCTTCACTAACTCTGTCATAGCCCAAATTATCGTGGATGAAGTTGTCTCTGTTCCAGCTAGGAAAATATCCTACAAAACCCGATATAAAACCATGGACAATGTTAAACATGATGGTTTTTCGGGCTATGTTTATGCATTAAATTTTTATAAGTTTTAGACAAATTTACACATTATTTGAGATAATAAATGCTTAATTTAATCTTTTATTTCCATTTTAAACTTCTTAAGGACTATGTTTAACATTTTCCTAAAATCATTAGGATCTACGATTCAACTTCAAAAGCTTTTGAATTACATCAASTGATAAATAAGTACCCATATATCATATTTTATTCAATCTAGAATAGATAATTATAATTCGACAAGAACAAAGAATATAATGCAGAGGTGCGTGAAGGAAAATTACCATTAACACTGCTTTGATTTGGTCTGAAGTAAGCTGAAATTGGCGCTTTGAATGGAGGTTGATTAAAACATCAATGATATGCTCTGTGTCAACTTAACATTTTAGTGGATTGAATGGTCTGAATGGGAATTCCGATGCATAATGAACATCTAAGATCTTTATATATCTTGTTCAAGTGCAGAAGAAGTTGTTTCACTTAAGTAATTAGCCATCCGAAAGACTGATGACTTACGGAAGTGCAATAGTCACTATAAAAGGCACCAGTTGAGTAAGGCTCGCTTCATGTATCAGCTATGAAATTTGCTCTTTGACCCCTTCTGCATCTTCATATCTGTGAATATAACCCACACAATCTTTTTTTGTTAAAAAATAGAAAATTCCATGAGTGCTGTCTGCGAGATTGAGGATGTATTAAGGATGTGCGTCATTACTGATCTCTTTGGTCCAAAAACATGTGAGTTTCCCATTATGTGATTGCAATATTAGTACCTGTTAAGGATATTATTATTAGTTTGTTTCTTAATATATCATATTTTGAATATTATTATTAAAATTAATTATTAAACTTAACCCATGGTATGAACTTAATAAGTACGACTATTAAAATTATTATGGTACAGGACGTGTATAGTGAAAAAACGGGTGTATAATAAATTTATGTGTACATTGACTGCTTACAACTTCCTAATTGTTTATGTAGAGCGATTGCTACTAATATCCACATTCTAATTCAAGGAACCCCACTTTAAACGATGATGCACTTTAAAAAGAGCAATTAGAAATTGATACGTATAAATTACAGGCAATATTTTAGTTTATGACATAGAATATCAATCATTGTTCTTTCTGATGGATAAAATCTACGCTAAATTAAAAATCATAAACGTAAGTTCATATTAGTGAAAAGAATAGCACCCTCTGGATATCTCTCTCTTATGTTATCAAAGAACCATAAACATTCGTTTGAAAACCTACACAGTGACCCATCCATCAAAAAACCTTTCTTCTCCAGTTACATGAATATCATGATTATATGAATAAAAATAAGAAAAATTCGCTAAGTTGATAAATAATAAAGTATATATTGATCAAAACAGCCGAATTAACATATTATTGACCCAAAAACCTTTATGGTCATAATTCGTTACTACTATGCCAATCTTAAAGAAATTTTCCCTGTAACCAAATAGTACATACACCCTCAATAAGGCTCCCCATGTAACTAAGTTCATTAAAAGTTCAAACACGTCTAATAGTTTTAAGCTTTAGATTGTTCCAGGACTCATGAAGATCAAAGTATGCAACAACGGTATCTACAATTAGAAAACCACAAATGTTTTTTTTTTAGAGTCCTCACAACCCAACGCCACCTTGCTAAAATCCTAGGATGGGCACAATGAAAGTACTAATTACAACACATACAGAACTTTAGAGCCTAAAATATCAGAATAATAAATAACCCAGGCTTGCCATAATAGCAATCCTACCAAATATTCTGCAACATAAGCCATCAATAGCTTACCTGACCACTAGCTAAATCTTCTCAACTTACTAAAGTATAGGCCACGGATTACTTGTGAGGTGGACACCAGAGGCCATTGATGAAATCTGCATGATCGACGTCCTCGACATTTCTTACTTGTAAATAATCAATTGTACACCTACATTTCGGCATACTCATCATTTTTACCTCTCTTAAATTAGCTAAATACACCTGGTCTGAGACAGCACTACACCTAACACCCGACAGTTCCTCTTATTTCTCCTTAACAATTCAACTCATGCGTTCTTATGTTTAGTCGTCCGCAGCCTAAAAATAACAGCATTTGCAACAGATCCCGATATGTAACTTTATAGCCTTTAGTCGATCAGCCCGATCCCAACACGCAGTCTCTTGCCCTCAGCAAAAAAACAATCCGGCTCGTTTCTATTCCCTATCGTTTCCTGACGGACCCTACATTTAGGTGACCAAACTTGAGTCTGAACCAACAATTGGGCTACCCGCACCACAACTGGCAGGCGCACCGAAGTTGCAGAAGCCTTAGCGAGATCGCAATGCACTCAGTAGGTATGACTCATCTGGGCGAATCCTGCGAAGTTAGACCTTGACCGAGGTTAAATGGGATCAAAGGTTCATGGGCGGGATAGTGCTTGAGCTCTCGATGTGACACGGAGCCGAGAGCCCTTTCCGTCCGGAGGAAGATGGAAGGGATCCCAGCCATCCTACGGTATGGACAAGAGAGAAACCGGATCTCCTCGAACAGACGTCACGTTACACAATAGAGGAAAATGGCTAAGTAAAAAATGTCACGCAAGCAACACCATTCAGGTGTGTAGTTAAGAGCGGTCTTGATACGTGGTGTGAGATATGGTTTGTCATAGTGCCCAACTTGCCACCGCACTCAAGCATCCACCACATACAGAAGCCCCGTAGGTACTCAGGATTATGATGACCAATGTGCTATTTAGATATGCTCGAATGATTTGAGATCCGTGAAGGTCGCCAAAGATCCACTTTTCCCGCCGTCTATGAGAAGATACTCCTGGGTCGATGAGGCTTCACTGCCACCAAGCCTATACTTGTTACCAGGTAGGCCACTATGTTTTCGACCAAATTATACAGCAAATTGAAAACACATATCCTAATACAAACGATTGACTATATCCTCATTCTTTGGTACATTACCTTTATGCTGAGTTTTGACTGTGAAATCACTTCGGTATGGTATGTTGTGTATGAATATGACTCACAACGGGAGCGC
The DNA here is from genome assembly GCA_008642245.1 of Bassia scoparia. Lineage (NCBI taxonomy): Eukaryota > Viridiplantae > Streptophyta > Magnoliopsida > Caryophyllales > Amaranthaceae > Bassia > Bassia scoparia. The sequence goes on along the minus strand of SNQN01011646.1, from coordinate 2,016 downwards.
GCATATAGTTACTTTGAAAGTATGACTATCTCTCGAAACGCGTTGTCTTCGGTACACTCTAGAGACTCTTCAATCCCAGAGCTGATGTAGAATTCATCCTTTTTAAAAAATAAAAAGTAAAAAAAAATTAATAGTTTGTATGAAGCTACACACAAGTAACCAATACATGATACTTTTTCAACCTTTACCCCACCGGCATTACAACAAAGCAATGCCCCAATATTGAATTACCCTTCTATGCACAACACACGACAATCGGGTGCACACCCGCAGGACAACATAGTTGTTTCGTTCCACTCTCTTCAACTACCGAGTGAATTGGTATTTCTTTCATGCAGATATCTACAAAGATATGAACATATATCAGTAACTACGATATACCTTTACTGTTCTCTTACATCATGATATAAGGAGTCAATATTCTATTCTTTTGTCTATTGTATACCAAACACCCCACCTTAAAGGCCCAATCATCACTACTCAGAATTCAAATGTTAACATCGTGTTATCTACTTCTCGACTCGCATCGTTTTCTACGTGTTGAATCTGAATCTGTGTTATGCGATGTACGGTTTTTCTTCAAAGAAAAAACGGACAGTACTAAGTAGTGTTATGTCCATTTATAGATTGATCAACTCTCCATAATCAAATAGTGAATGAAGAAATAGATGATGCAACAGAGATTATTTGTGAAACTTACGAAAGAAAGCAACATTATGAGCCCTAAACAATAATTGAAATTTGGAGAATAAACCTAATATCTTTAACCAGAATCGCATCTTCATATCAAAATTAATTGTAAAACTAATTGCAAATTACCCGAGATCAGAGTTTGTATGATAACAATCGTCCTTAAATTTATATCCAATAGTCACCCACTATTGATGGGTGATATGAGATTAATGTTTTGTAATCTTTTCTCGGACCAGACCCGAGATTGATCCGATCAGAATTTCATCAACACGACGCTAGAACCCTTAACTTAATGCTGCGAGCAGAACTCCCATCGAGTATGAAAATTCAGCAACAAGAAAGACGTACAAGCCAGACATCACCAGCCTGGACATTCAGTCCATGATGATAGGCCATTGCATCTCGAACACCTGCCTCCCTTCAGAGGTCTAGGAGAACCTAACCAATCCGTATAATACTAAACCTAAAAACTAAATAAGAACGATAATTTCGTCAACCCCAATACAGAACTCTTACTTAATTGTATCATTTATCTGCTGAACCAAACCTAGTCCGTATGCAATCTGAACAATCTAACTCAACATAGATGCATAGCATTGCGCCGACAAATTAGTGAGTAATTTACAATTCACTCCTACTAAATATTCATCCACAACAGATAGGAAATCTATCAGAGGAATTTTTATAACTGCGTCACCAATATAGAGTAAATATGGCCATACCCATACCTACTTTGACAATGTGATCTTCACATCACTTGAACCCGTAACAAGATCCATGCAACTATATCGAGGCTTAGGTAGACGTGTCTAGCATAGTATCACTATTAGATCCGAGAATACGATATAATACTTCAAAGCTGCTTGCCATTCTCAGCCCAAAAATTTAAGTAGTGTATTTGAAGTAATGCACCACGTCTACCACTAATTTTGTATATACTCCGAAATCAAGCACAAATCACGGATTTCAAAACTATTCAATCGCCGCCCTGTCAATAACAAACCATCATAGTTGAACAACATACTTCGAACTTGAGCCCGTGAAAGCGACACTTATTCAAAATTCATTTAAAAGCCATGTTTATTAGACTAGGTCATTAGAAGAAGAATAAAAATCCTCAGTTAAGCTTTATATCTTATAGGTACTGTTAAAAAAAGCCAGAATCCCGATACATAACAATGTTTTTCAAGCCTCCTGCAAACTTATTAGTTTTTTTTATGTTCTATATTTTTTTTACTTACCAGCGTACAATTTTACAGAAGCCAAATTTTCCAATAGTAGCAAATTGTCCTAGATACACTTATCTTCATAGCTTATATTTTG
>SNQN01011643.1:0-18324 GCA_008642245.1 Bassia scoparia | reverse complement strand
ATGTTGTATATGTTTAAGTGTTTTGGTTCAAGTTTAGAAAATAAGAGGCTCAGCAGAATGTTTGGTCCTTAATTTCTAAATTACTACGAGTAGTTCACAACTGCAATAAGAGGCTCAGCAGAATGTTCTATTATGTACTACTTAATGTTGTTTGTGTACTCAATCAAATCGAAAATCAAAATTATACACTATACCTGAGTGTGGATAAATAAGGGGATTATATTGGGATGGGTAATTTGGAAATCGGTAAAACTTGGGTGCATCTATTCACAATCCGAGTATACCAGATTGAATTAGGATCCTTTCCATTTCTTAGAGAAAAGGAAGAGTTTATTTTCTTTATTCAAGGGTGAGAGAGAGAGAGAGTCCATTTTCTCTTAGAAATGGAGAGAAATTTTCTTAAATCAAGGGTGAGAGAGAGAGATGCATCTATCATAAATTAAAAAATTCCAAAATCCTCCTAATTTTCTCCTTAATCCATCTCCAACCATTGATTAAGAAAATGAACTCTCCATTTCCTCTAAAAATGGAGATGATCAATATAGTGATGAATAATGGTCTCCCGCAAGAGCAATTGGGAGGGATTGAAACTTAATCACTCAAAACTGAGCCCTAAATCCAGATTAGTCCAAAGGGTGAACCGAGTGGATACATCACAAAATATATAATAATGAATAATAAGAGTTACTACATCAATCACAAAGGTCATTATGTTTTGGTGCACTGTAAATTTCTTGTGGAATAGATCGATGTATCTAAGTTTTTGCCTTTAAAAATATACGAAAAATGTGCGGACATAATACGGATAGTAATCGTTCTTCTTTACTGCTATTCATCATCTTCTAGCTATTGTTCTTGCTCAACATTTGTTCTGTATTCAGAATTCTTAGCTCAAATTCAATATTCTAGCTCTAGTAATCATTGACTAACTCTTGCATGACTTTATTTATGTTTTTATTTGGTTTTTAAGAATACTTGTATAAGGGGTTTTCACAATATAATTTCTTATTTCAGTCTATAATTGTATATCTCATCTATGATCATGTTTTTCAGAGTGACAAAAATTATGTCTTAATCGATTAGTCCTATTAAGTATATGTCAGTCTGTGTCCGCAAGTCCACAATATGTTCTTTGTCTATTGCTTGCCCTTGCTAGAATGGGGATGGAGGGGCGTGGGTGTTTGTTTTCCAATATGATTGTGAGTTGTGACCACAACATAAAATTCACCCAAGTGCCATCACCGATGGTCTAGGATGCTGAATATCCCATTTTGGTGAAATATTTCGTATCCGATATCGATATATCATACAATATGCATCTCGACGTGTCTGATTTTTTAAGTATCTATTTTATATTTATTTTTTTGGATACGAAATATACGTTGTATCATACGGATACTTCAGGTATCCTTTATTTTTCGGCGTTTATCCTTGTGGAAAAGAGCAAGGACTTTTCACTTCACTAAAAAGGCCCATATAGCAATACTTTTTTTTTTGCAAAGGATACAAGCTAGAAACAGTTAGACACCTTTCTCGACAGAAACAGTCGGTACACGGGCCGCGTAAACTATGCTCTTAGAAACACTAGTAACAAATAAAAGACTAAACAACGGATACAAACGAGTCACTTCTCTCCTAAAACAACACTGAGAATAAACAAATAACATAAACTAACATAAGAAAGAAAGATACAATACATAGAGCTAAATCTGTTCTCTTGCGACTGAAGGAAGTTTATGAGAGGTCCTGCATGCACAGACCGGAATACCTGGATCATAGGAACCGTATAAAAGTCATGACTTGCAGAGCAATCCCTGAGACCGAACGTCCTAACTTGGGATTCTTGGCTCTGATGAAGAAACCTAAACTTGCGACGACTCGGAAAAAGTACCCTCCCGTAGGGTAACCAACAAGATCTCGGTATAAGAATCTTGTACACGTGAGAGCCACACGCCCACGAATGGATTGCCTTCTCAGAATAAAAGCTTTGAGGGCAATGATTCCTAACACATTGCTAAACAAAACATGCTCCCTCTGAAAGGAACTGATGAAGAACAGAGACCACTGGCATAAATCGACTCCTACCTCCAGAGAGCGGCGAACCACAACCTGTAACTGCTATCCTCTTAAAGAACCCAAACAAGTACAACCCACGACCCCAACCCTTGGACATGCTCGAGAAAAAAGCTCGACCAGAACACAGACCCCAACCCCGAAACCCCAAATTCTGAGAACCCCGACGCTAAGACCCAGGACCCAAGACCCCGATCGAAACCCTAACCCCGAAACCCCAAGCCCCAGGAATCCCAACCCCGACCCGAAACCCCAATCCCCAAGAACCCGAAACCCCAAGACCCTAAGAGTCCCAACCCCAAAGCCTCATGCGCCGAAAGCCCGACTCCGAGAAATCCTACCTCGGAAACCCCAAGAATCCCAACCCCGAAAAGAAACAAAAACTAGCTCCAAGGAAAAACCAAGAAACAAGCATAAACAAAGACCACAAACCACTAGAGGATAACACCACCAAGCAACACCAAGCACCCTCCAACCACTCCAACAAGCAAACGACGACCACCATTGGAATCGAGAGAAACTACCAAGTGAACTACCAACACAGAGGAAGAAAGAAAATGACTCGTAGCGGTCGGAAACTCCACCGCCTGGAGTAAGATCGGAGGCTCGCGTAGGTTGACGTGGGTGTGGACCACACGCGCCTCCGACATGAGGTTACTGTGATGGCGTTAGAGAAAGTTATTTTACAGAGAGGAGTTGAATGGGTCAACAAACAATGTACTATATTCCATATAGCAACTACCGATTATGATTTTGAGAAATCACGATATCTATGACCCGTATCCTTCATATGAATTTTATTCTTCCTTATCCCATATCCGTACACGTATCCGAATTGGTGCAACCTAAACGAGGATGAAATAAGACGGTATGGTATTTTAGGCTTTTAGCAGCTCCAATTAAATCGTATGGGCAGCTGGGCGCAACTGCACTCCAAAGTCCTAACTCCCAAATCCTAACATTTCGTGTCGAAATGGAGCAGCTTTGAAGTAGAGAGAGAACTGGAAGAGGAAGAGGAAAGCGAGCGAAAGTGTTGTGAGAGTGAGAGTGAGAGTGTCGACGACGAACGACGACGAAATGTGACACATATTCCAAGTGGGCCCGACTGCAACGGCCACTCAGAAACTTCCGCCACCACACCAACCACCAGCACTCAGAGTCTCAGCCACCGTGACAGGCTGAGGAAGTCGCGTCGCATCTCACGCGACCCCTCTGCCGSCGACGAACCCCTAAAAGACGCTCCTCCTTGCACGGACTTCGATGTCGCCTACTTCCAGTCTTACTCTCACCTCGGCATTCATGAGGAGATGATTAAGGTCTCACTCTCTCTTTTCTCTCATTTCTCTTTTTAATCAATCCTTCTATTCAACTACTTCAAACCTTCAATTAACCCTCATTTTTTGGACTTTGTTGTACATTGTTAATTTGCTGATTTTCTTGTTTTATAATTTTGATTGTTTTTTTGGTTTGTGAATGCATTTCAACTCGTTGCTTTTGCTTTCTTGTCGATTCTTCAACTTTGAATGTGACTTGCTGTTACACATTTGGTGGTAAAGTGCTTCATTTTAGCCTCTTTAAATAACAAATTATGCTCAACATGAGTTTATTTATATGCCCAATTCGCTTATTCAACAATTGAYAGATTACTGTGCGTCTGTGATTAAAGGCATTACAATTTCATTAAAGGTTTTGATGCCCAGAAGGTGGTATAGTGCATCACTCTATGTAGTTGTTWAATTGGTTTTCCGTGTTGTGTTGGCCTGTTGTCAARATGTTGAGGGGGCGGTGAAATTTCTTGTTTACTATTCATAATCGTTTCATAGATTAGGGTTTTGCTTCTGTGGWTAAGTCGAAAGAGMAAGAGCTCATGAAAGTTCCATCATTTCTCATGCTTACAAGCTGTTGGGCCGTCAATGGTGGCATGTTACACCGTTAAAGAAATTAGATTTTTCATCAAACAGCTGATTTGAAATTGCATTTCATTTCTCATCGTTATTTTTCCTAGAGTCTGTATACTATTACTTACATTACATGTTGTTCATTCCCTTCAATTTTATTACCAGGATCATGTGAGGACTGACACTTACCGGAATGCAATCTTCAAATACCAACATTTGATTGAAGGAAAAGTAAGGCTTCCATGATTGATTTTCTGTTATTGTCGATAAGTATCTCCGGTCTATCTATTGACAGAATAGTACAGGTAGAGCTGCAGAAGGGCTTATTTATAGTTGCCTTTTAATGTATTTTGGTTGACATCTACAGGTTGTTGTGGATGTTGGATGTGGGACTGGCATACTGTCGATATTTTGTGCACAAGCAGGAGCTAAAAGGGTAACATACCTTAGATAGTACCTTTTTTTTAACTATATATTATACATATATCTCTTGCATTCTTCCCATTTTTCTGTTCATCCAAAAATAATATGGAGCCAAGTGACAAATATCCTTCTTGAATGTCTTTGCTGAATGTTGATTTAAGTAATTTTGTATCATCAAAAGTTAACTATAAGATCATCACCATTTGTGGAGTTTAGAGTAGCTTGGTATACTTTAGTTGTTAGAATGTGCATGTCAGTTGTCATTTGTGGGCACTGAAGTGATTTTAAATTTGATTTTTCTTATTGACGCTGTATGTTTATGATATCAAGAAGAGTATCACAAAAGCATTAGAAAAAATTAACCTCAAAGAATTAGTAAGATTGAAGTTAGACAAATCTATTACTCGATATGTATCCTACTCACCAAATTTCATTCATCCATCAAACAATCAGTCAAAGGCTCAAAGCGTAATCCCTATACGTAGTACAACTACATGAACCAAAGATCTAGGGTCCAGTGAAATAAAAAAAATTGAAGACTCGGGGACACTTAAACATTATAAGGAGTATTTCTAAATGAAAAACCGTTTTATATGGGAAATGGATGGTCATGACTCATAAATCTGTAAGCAAGTTTAAAATAGTGGAGTGAAAAACATGGGAGTAATTCCCAATTAACAATCTTAATTGTGCCTCTATTAAGTCCAGCTTATAAATTTTGGTGATTCACCCAATTTCTTAGGGTGCTAACTGCTAAGTATATAGGATAGAGGATGGCATGTTACTGCTGATGTTGATGTCTTTTTATTTCCTTTTTTCCTGGCAGGTTTATGCAGTGGATGCTAGTGACATTGCTGTCCAGGTGCATTTTTGAGATTATTCATTCCAACTAACAGTCATTTAATGCTAGATTTTGTGGTTCTTGCTTATTTCATTTGCTATCTAGCTGCTGCTGTGCGTTATCATGCCAATTTTTGAGCTTTGATTGGAGTATATGAAATTTGTGACCATTGTGCCCTCTTCTTACTTTATGTCTTTCCCTACCAAAGTAGCTCCATTCTTGTTTTCTCTGATGGTTTTTATGCATTTCCGTGTGGGTAAGATATGGGGACATAGGTAGTTTGGTACACTTCTACGTCCATATCTCAAATTGTGAATTTTCTTGAACGTCCTTGTTTTTTGGTTGGAAGGAACAAGACAGTGAAGTTTAACTGTAGATATATCTAGTAGGTATTCCGATATTCAACGCTCTCCAATCAAGGTACATGTGGTGATTGGTGTCAAATATTTTCTATGCTTTTTGCGGATTGAGATTTTTAGTCCCTTAAAGAGGTGTTATAGCTAGACTAACTACCTGCTACTGCCTCTACTTGCACTTGCTGCACACTCACAATGCAATAAAGATGATAAATTATAGCAAGATGATAACTTTGTAAACTAAGCAATATATATGAGTATATTGCAATAGAAACTTGATTGAATTGATAATTAGAAATACTCCCTCCATTTTTTATTAGATGTTTCATACTAATTTGGAGGTGTTTAGAGTTGTTTAAGTTGAATTAAAATAGATGTAAGTTAGGTAAAAAAAGTGTGGTAAGTTAGGTAAAAGAGTAATGTGTGAATGAAAATTTTGGTTGATAGTTGGGTAAAGTAATGAAAGTTGACTTTAGAAGGAGTAATCATAATGTTAGAGTAATAAAGTAGGTAAAAAGTAAAAAAATATTTTTAGGTTGATTTGGAATAGCTAATTGAAACATCCCAAAATGGAAAGTGAAACAACTTTAAAATAAAACCGGAGAGAGTATACCAATACACTAAGCTCTAATGTAAATAAAGTACGACAATGAGATTCCTATACATCATCATTCACCATGCCATCGTCTTCTCCTTACTTAGACTCTATTTATAAGAGAGACTTGCCTAATACTAGACTCTTTTACTTGTACTAACTTATTGTGTGCTACCTAAATACCTTTGACTACAACATTGATGATAACAATGGATCCGGCCATTATATATAAAAATAAAGATAGGTATGCCTGTTCTGCCTAGTGGAGGTGTCAATTAAGTAGAGGTTTTCATGAAGAGTATGGTATTATGAAGCACGTTTATAAAAGCTCCATTTTTTGGGTATTTGCAAAAGATTACTGCTGAGGACTTTTCACATATGTAGGCTTGTGGTTATGGGATGTGTATGTTGTTTATATAATGAAGTAAGATTTATATGACCTATACAGCAAACTTGAATTTTTTACGAAGAGATTGGGGTGTGGGTGATGTTGACACATTAATGTTAAGAAAGGCGTGGAAGAGTTATTCATGTTGATTGTGTTTATGCTAAATATGTTCCTAGATGTCAAAATGCTTTATATGCCAGGAAAATTTGAGGAGTCCTAGGCTTTGCACAATGTGAACAAAATAACTCCGAAATTTCTTGGAGAGATTAAACAAATCCATCCTCTTGGTGTTGCTTAATGTAATTCCAGCGTAGTGTACAATTAAGAAGTGACTCTGTTTACTTTTTAAGTTTGATTGTATTTTATTGTATTTATACTTTCCGTAACGGTAGATGCTTATTGAAAGAGTTTCAATAGATGCACCTAATTTGGTTTTTCCTTTTTTGGATTGGGACGACTATTAAATACAACCATTTTTCCTCTTTTAATGTGGGGACCAATTAAATTATATTTTTTTACACCTACTTTATTAAATATTCATCAATAGCATAATTTAATATTTTGTTCTTTTTGGTCCACTCTAACAGACTTACATATTAAATTTTGCCTCAAAAACCTGTGTGGTATCCAAGTGATACATTTTGTTACGGAGCGTAGACAGGTAGTTACTGATAAGGTATAAAACAAATAGCCATGTGGATTTATTTGTTAAAAGTCTTTTAATTGCAGTTTATAATTTTTTTTCTCATATCCGATCTAAACATTTAAGTGGTCTCAGAATGGTTAAAAACAGTGTAGCAGTTTTTGAATGGTGGAAGTATTTATTGTGATGCATAGATGGTTTAGCACTGGTTTGTAGCGAGTCCATATTCTATTTAATCGGATGTGTGTGTAATCTGGATATTTTTTTCTTTGGTGATTTTTTTGAATTGCTTTTGGATATGCTTTATATAGGAAAATTATTCAGGTAGCGTGCTATTGCGAATTATTTTGACTTGTTTATTTTTGTTTTTTCGTCTCTTTTTTCTTTAGGACTGTTGGTCAATTGTTGTTGTGATTAGTTATGTGATTAGTTTGTGTTATCTTTGTATATGTTGAATTTTCTATAATAAGTTTGGTGGTTTGACGGTCGTTATATATTTTGGTTAATTGTTTAATATCTTCTTTTGTTATAATTAAACCATTTTTATAGACTGTTTATATTATAGTGTTTTGAAATTTCTTACGTACTTGAGATTTTTGTCCATTCACTATCTGAAGTTGGTTAAGTTACAGCCTTTCTGTAAAATTTCCAWTCTGTCAGTACTGTCGCTGGAATGAAGATCTAATTTGATTTATATTTTCTGTATAATCAAGGATATGTAACCTGGGAACATGTCATCTTTCTACTCTTATTCTGTGTGACTGTTTTCCTTTTTGCTATTACATTTAATTTCTTGTTTAGGTCATCTAATTCGTGGTTTTGCATGAACACTGTCGGTTGTTATATTTTAGTTTTGTCACAATGAATGTTTTGACTTGTATCATAATCCAAGCACATACTCATTGCTGCTGCGTATTTTTCCCCAGGCAAATGAAGTCGTCATTGCAAATAATCTTTCTGATACTGTCAAAGTATTGCATGGACGTGTGGAGGTAGGATCTCAAACAAACACACACTCAATTTCCTAGCTAAGAGCATGTTCAACCCTAGTCTTATCTTATGACTGTTAAATTTTTTATGCTTCACTATCTTTCAAAGACTTCAGACTAAATCAAATTTAACTATTCAAACCTCATACTCATTTATGTATTGTTAATAATAACTTAATATGTATGACTACCCAAAGCCAACATCATCTACTAGACCCAAAAAGTCTTGAGTTGGGTCTTGAAAATYAAGACTATTAAAGAMTTTGGTAAAAACAAAGCAACATCAATGCAATATTTTATTTTTTTTGAAATCTTGTTATAAAGAAGAGGGAACCGCCTATTGGCGAGGGAACCAAGTCTTAAGAGCAAGTTTAGCCTTGGGTCTTAAGACTTCAAATAAAATGGCATCGTTTTTAGGTGGGTCTCACAAAAAATGATGTCGTTGTAATATGACTAAGACTCTTTAAGACTATTCCAAATTTATGACTTTAGCCCTAAGATTCACTTAAAATTTTTCAAACCATATTCCAAATTTATTATTTTACTTTTTTTAATTAAATGTATAAAGAGGCGAAAAAAATAAATTTCAAAATAACAAAATAATGTGGGAGTGTGGGACCCACATTTCCAAGTCTCAAGTTGAGTCTTGGAATTTCAAGACTCTATTTGAGACTTGGTTCAGATTTTACAAGAAAAATGGGACAAGTCTTAAGCCCTAGTCTTAAGACTAGTGGAGCCCACAAAAAGGTAGTGTTGAATTGGTTGTAATATAAATTATATAATAGGGGTTTGTTACTGAGTATTTGTAGTGTTTTAGATCATTGRAGTTTCCTTCTAGCATWAAATTTCAGGGAACTAAGTCCTAATGCAATACATCTGGTAGTCCTTTYAACKTTCAATATTTAAACTACAGCTAAACATAACAAGTCAATAGAGTACGGCTTGGAAGTGCCGGATGCATTTACTTTATACCAAGTAGTGAATCCTGGTCTTCCTAGTGACCTAGTGTATCTTTGGATGGCTATTAGTCTATTGTTGTATTATTGGGGCAAGATATTTGTGCATTTTTTTCYGGCTCACCAGAACTCTATATCTTCAAGTRCTGTATGACAAGGTAATAGTAAAAGATGACTGTGTACTAGAAAATACTCTTTCTTTTTTGCTTTCTTACAACTAGCTGTGTTCTACTGAATACTATATTTAGAGCTAGAATTTGCAGACTTTCTTTCTCATTTGGCCAAGGCATTAGCTTGTGCAGACTTTTCTTTCTCATTATTATATTGGAAGTTAGAAAAATATATGAATATGGAGTTGATTCTAGCCTCTGTAAATCTGCTAACTGCCATCAAGCCTGTCGTTTTATCATTATCATTAAAGAAGAGGCAAGAGTCCAAAGACATAATTTAAATTTTTCTTACTCCCTCCGTTACGTTTTAGTTGAAACAATTGAACTAGGGAAGATTTCTTAGGCAAAATTTTGTTAATTTTAGATAAGGTATAAGATCGAGAAAAAGAAGAGAGAGAAATAAGTGAAGTGAATAAAATAATGAAGTGTGTAAGATTAGGAAAATAAGAGAGAGAGAAGAATGAAAGTGAATAAAGTAGGAAAAGTAAGAGAGAGAAGTGTTAGAAAAGAATATTAGAAATATAAAAAGTTGAAAGATTTTAAGTAAGTCGTTTATAGTCTTTAACTCACAAAATTTAACTAAAAATGGAAAAAGCAGAGCAGAATTGTTTCAAGTAGTATCGTAACAACCCATTAACTAGTTATGGTCAATAAAACGTAACGCGAGGAAATCAGAAACTTGTAACTGCGCTATTGTTAAAAATGAAGTTCAAATGAGAATTTTATATGTCTTCATTTGTAGGTCCTAATAAAGTTACAATAACTGTGAGGAGCGTTCTGTATATCTTGATTTCATTTTCAGCTGTTTAAAATAACACTAGCACTGCCTTGCCAATTATTGTATATATGGCTTCCATGTGATTTTTTCCCCCTCCAACACTTGATGCCATAGTTTTTTTTTCTGATCTATCTGCAAATATGCTGTCTTATATGAAGCTAAAGGTTAATCACGGAGTTATATCCGCTTGCCATGCCTAATGTAAAAACTTACAATAAGTGTTTCCTTAGTTCAGACATGCCAATGATCCTGAACAAGTATTCGCCTAAGTTTTTCTATTACTATATTTTATTATTATTGGCCACTTGTAATCATGTGATAACTTTGTAAACTACTGCAGGATGTGGAGATCGATGAGGAGGTGAGTGTATAAATCTGAATGGATGGGGTACATGCTTTTTATGAGGTTAAGATTCAAATATGCGTGCATAAGATGTTAATATTATATGTAGACATGAATGATTTGTTATTTGGTGTTGTATGTTTCAAGTGTGTTATCTCCTCGTAGAGCAGTTAGGAAGGTGATTACTGCTCGAGATCGTTGGCTGAAACCTGGAGGTCTTATCTTCCTTCACATGCACGTGCGCTTTTCTGCTCTTGATTATTTCAAATTTTCATTATCTGATGTACCCCGTAGCTACTACGGTATATACTGCGCAGTCAGCTTGTTCAAAGTTACTCAACACCTATTTCTTAATGTGATGTTCTGCAGCTGTATTGCGCCTGTCAACATCAGATCGATACAGTCAAAGCATTGATTTTTGGCGTAATGTATATGGAATTGACAGTTAGTACTCGATACACCTTTTTTCCTGATTAAAAATTTCAGAATTATAGCATTTCCATGGAAGCAAAACATATGTTGGGTTCTACATGATTTCGGATTTTGCTTGTCCACTGGTTATGCTTTCTTTGTTTATAACTTGGGGTTGAAGTCCGTGTGGTTTGGTAATTAGTATTAGTTTTGTTTTTTAATTATTTTGAAAATTGAAACAATGATTCAAGTAGGTTTATTACTTWACTAAAACTGTTTTAAATATAAAGAGGTGATTAAATCATATTTGAATAGCACAATTGATTTATTACGTACAATTTATAATTTGATTGAATACTACCCCTTTGTTTTTTAGATGCTCCACACCCATTTGGCACAGTGTTTAGAGTTGATAGAGTTAAATAAAATTGTTGAGTAAGTTAGATAAAATAGTTGAATAAGTTAGGTAAAAGAGTAAATGAAAATTTTCGGGAAAAAGTAATTTTGGGTAAATAGATTGGGTAAAGTAATGAAGGTTGACTTTAGGAAAGAGTAATTAATTAATGTTAGAGTAAAAAAAATAGGTAAAAAGTAAAAAAAATTATTTTTAGATTGGTTTAAAACAATTATTTGGAAATATCCCAAAATGGAAACTGGAATAACAATAATAAAAAAAATCGGAATATCGTTTTATGTTAAGATATGATATATATATGCTTCATTTGATTTGCAAGTTGCAACAAAGACTCCTAGGAAATTTTTATTGTGAGTGTGAAAGGGATCGAAAGAGACAGTGGGTTATTTTTTGTGAAGTAAGAGAKAGAAAAAATGACTTGGTGCATTTAATTTGAAATTGCCAAAAATGGGAGTTTTTACACTTAAAGCGAACCGGAGGAAGTATATAATACAAAAACATAGTAATTATCACACTCATGGTGTTCTCGTTTTCAATTTTGCTGGAGTGAACTTATTTCTATTGAACTGAACTTATTTTTACGTTTTTACTTTGCCGTGAACTGAATTTATTTTTACTGAAACCTTGACAAATTTTTTAAGGATTGAACTTATTTTTATCGAAGTAAACTTATTTTTACTGAAGTAAACTTATTTTTATTGAACTAAAGTTATTACTACTGAACTTATTTTTACTGAAGATAAGTTTCCAGAAGAGGGCCTCATGCCTGTTAAGATATGATAGTAATAGAATGGCTAGCTATTTGTTATATATATAAATGTATAATGTAAAAACATAGAAATTATGACACTCGTACTTGTTTATAGTAAAGCTAAGATAGGCGCATAACACTAAGTAGCTAGGTTGCACGGAGACGGGTACGGGGACATATACGGGGACGCGGACAGGATACGATAATTCTAATAACTACCGGGTACGGGGACGGATTCAGGGACGACAATTTTTTTAAAATAAAAAAAATTGACCATTGTCAAAAGAAAAGAAAGATTAATGTACAAAATAAAATTAATTACAATTGACAAACTTCAGCCATAATTCACAACATTACAACAACCCAATAACATATAATTTATCTCAAATATTTAAATTCAAAGAAATCAAAGTCAATTCAGAATCCCCTTAAAAAAAATTTAAAAAATCACAAAAACACAAAACCAATGCCTCGCAGGTTCACAACTTCAAAACTTAGAAAGAATTAAAAAACAAAATAAAACAAAGTAGTAAAAACCAAAGCAATATACAGTGCTTCGTAATTCGTATCATAGGGAGAATAACTAACCTTATTAAAACAAAAKAGAAAAAAAAGAATTTAAAAAACCTGGAAGAAAAAAAGAGGATTGTGGCAAAAAGAACGAGAAGATGGTGAGCCGCGCGTACGTCGCGCGCCGACTCTTATTGCGTCGACGTACCACGTCTGCCATCGGTAGTTCAACTAGCACAAGAGAATGAAACCTTAATTTGTTTCATGTTGTATTTCTAATTGGGAATATTGGGTTGCCGACAAACCTGATAAGGTAAGTATTTTATTTATTTTTTGGTTGAAAATACATTGGGGAGGCGTTGAGGTTCACGGCATCGCCGAAATCCCCAAATTGGTAACATGTCCCGTAAGTCAACGCAATAGGGCATCCCATGCCGTCCCGAGCCGTACGGGTACCCAGTTTGTACCGGACGGGGTACGTCGCCGAAGGCGTTCTTCGTGCAACTAGTAGTGTGGGGTTTTTGGTTAAACACTAGGATAAGAAAGGAATAACAGTGGTTAATGAGGGAAGAATGAAAAACTGTTGATTGTTCGTGTTTGTGATTAATATTCTCTTTTACAACCACCAATACCTTCCTCTCCTCCTCTTGAAGAACACAACCCTCACCAAATCCAAACCACAAGAATAAACCACTTCGCCACCTCTCATCCAATAACCACCTCTTCATCGCCTTTGTCTTCACCTCCCCCCTTTTTCTTCTCTCTCTCTTGTGGTGGTTTCCGATATGTGGGGTGGTTTGTAGGTGGTATGGTAGTGTGGGGTGTTCGTTGGGTTGTGAGGTGGTGTGTGGGTGGTCATAGTGGGTGGCGTAGAGTGTGGGGTTGTTCTCTGGTTGTTCATGGTGGGCGAGTGTGCGGTCGAAGAGTAGGGGGTGGTGGATTTGGGGTGGCTCAGTGGTGGTGGACTGGTCAATGTTATGGTGGTTGTGGTAAGTGAAGATAGAAAATGGTTATGGTGATTCTTGGCGAGGGTGGAATGGTGGAGAGAAATTGGGGATTGGAGGTGAAAGGGATGATTCATTTGGCTTAACAACACAACAAAAGGGAATTAATGGGGTTGAATGACTTTCCCTTTGTTGACACTTCTCCAAATGGCCCCTAAGTCTTCAATTAGTATTATATAATGTAGTTATTCCCTATTAATTTTGTTGATAATCAAATCTCTTGGTTGTTGGGTTTCCCATTGATTACCACCTTTTTTCTTCCATTTTTAATGTCAATTATCATATTAGGATAAAAAATTGTGATTTAACTAATATTAAAACTAGTATGAAGGGAACAAATGTATATTTCTATATGTTTATTATTAAGCATAATGTACACCTTGACTATATTTCTGTTTCACCAGTGTCTGTATGGTCAGCTAGCAACAGTGGCATTTGAAGAGCAAGGGTGGAGGCTATATGGGCGATGATGTCTTGACTTGGCCCCATGTGGTGAGTTCTATCTTTCCCCCAGCTACTTAATATTATGTTTGGTATAGTCAAATAGAATCAAGTAGATTGAGTCTTAGTCCATTGTAATCTTCTTTTGATTGATTTCAACTCAATGCATGCTTTTATTTATGAGATGTTTCTTCTTCTGAATATAGCATGTTTGAGTACAAGTCTAGCATGCTAAAAAGGTAAGTAAATTTTTCTTGGATTTAATTTTGATGCTCTTGCTTTTGAGAGTTTTTCTTTGGCAACTGGTAGATGTTTATGTGATACTAATTCCTTAAAAAAGATTTGAATTCCTGCTTGTAACGATCCAAATAATTAATAACCATTAATATGAGTGGTCACAAATTATTAGAATGTGATGAAGAGCTTGGTATGAATCCATTTTTTTCTAAAAATAATAAATAAATAGAATTCTCGCTGTTCTAAATCTAAGCATATTCTGATTGCTGAACACAAGGCTACAAGGAGTCCATGATCCCATGCATTTCCGAGCTTGCTAGCTTTTTATTGTGATTTGGACAATCTTATTATGTTATGAACCACTTCACATGGATGAGATTTGCATTTTGTTGTTGAGCTGCGATTAGCAAACTGATGGGGGAAATTTGTTATTTATTTAAAAACAAACTGATGGGGTGGTGGTGTTTTTCCCATGTTGTAGGATTATTCTAATCATTGTAATTTATTTCCATGTTTTTTTATTATTTACTCTCAACAAACACAACCCAGAATGTTATTCCTAGAAGTTGTATTCCAAGAGAATAATTCACCAAACAAACACTTAAGTGAAATTTTGATATTTCTTATTAATGAATCATCATATCTTCCGTAACAACACTTTAAGTGTGATGTTTCCTGTCACTTTTTTCCTTTTTAGTGGCAAAAGCTATTTTATATCACAAGTTATTAATGGAGAGTTAAAGCATCAAACTTTCAATAAATGACATATATACTCCGTATACTACTGTGAAATAATACTCCCTCTGGTCCACTTTAATCTTATCTTTGTTTTTTAGGATACAGGAGAGCAAAAGTTTAAAAATGATAATATATTGGAAAAATAACAAAAAATAAATTTTGGGGTCTTCTAAAAAAATACCAATTGGGGGTGTCTTCCATTTTGCACCCTAACTGGTTTTAACAGTTAAATAAGTTAATCGACATGTTGTGTTATCTATTGGCTCTAAGTATATTAAAAAAATTAATTAAAATTTATTATGTTAACAACTAATTACCACCTCCTCTTCACACAATACACACCTCACCTCACCCACACCCACACCACTCACCTACCCACACCACACCACCCTACACACACCACCTCACTCTCACCTCACTTGCACGTCACAGCTAAACAACCACAACACCACAACCACACTAACACAATCCCACACACAGACACAACCGCACCCACAACCATACAACGAACACAAGTCACACACACCTGGCCATCTCGCCTACCAACCCTAACAACCACACCTCACCCCAAATTAGCCACGCAAAACCCACACCACACCACTCACCCCAAATGACCACGAAAACAACCACCAACTTCTGCCACCAACTTACCCCCACGCCCCACCTCTCAACCCCAAAATTAGAACCAACCCCCAACACCCACCACTCTACCCCAAATCCGACTACGCGAACTCCAAACACCACCATCACCTCCATCATGCCACCATTGTTGTCCACGACCACCTCAACATACTCCACCACACTCACACCACGCCACCCACCTCGTCGACGCGAAAAGAGGAGCGAGAGACAGAGGGAAAGAGGAGCAGAGACAGAAGGAGAGGACGGCGAGAGAGAGAGGGAGAGGAGGAGAGAGGTGAGAGAGATTAGAGTGATTTGTAAGAAAAAAAAGGAAAAAACTATTAAAGCTTTAACCTTGAGCAGGTAAGCGGTAATTGGGATCAAATGGAAGACTGACCCCAAAGTTGGATTATTTCGGATAACCAAAGTTGGGATTATTTTTGAAGACCAAAGTTGGATTATTTTGTTATTATTCCTAAACATCTTCATACGGGATTTGTTAAATTCGTTAAATGTAGTTTTTTATATGTATTTTAATATTTCTCGTTTCTGTATTTTTTAGTGGACTTTGATTATGACACATATCGTAAGAATTTTGTTGTGAGTGTGAAAGTGAAAGTGAAAGTGAAAGAGAGAAAGTGAGCAGTGATTAAGAAAGATATGGAGAATGATTGCATTAATCTTGATATTTCTAATTTGCTTGTAAGTTGCCGTTAAAAAAACGGATGAAGTAATTTTTTTTAAGTGAGGTTAGATATTAATGTTTAACATGTGCATCTAAAATTGTGAAAAACGTAATAAAAGAATACACTGTAACAGAGGGATAAGTGGAAAGATAAGGAGGCGTTCTTTTGGTAGTCTCCAAGGGCTCTCTCAACTGAAAAGAGAAAGACACTCCAGATTCTCTTTTTTGTTGTTTATTGGTCAGTGTAGTCAATTCTTATTTTACCGTGTTCTCTAACTTCACCATTATTTCACCATTTCCCCAAGAACCACTGCCTATCCTAAAATGAGATTAAGGGTAATTCTATATTGTGTTTTTATCATTTAAAAATTAAATTTCAAGCCTTTTCTACGGAACTAGTTGGCTTCAAATGCTTTGCGGTAACACGCAATTCACATGACATATAAGGACTTTTGATATATGCAACAATCTTTAATGGTTAAGCGAAATATAACAGATTTGATTTCTCTCACTAAGGGATAAATTGACTTTAATATCTTTAATCATATACTTTCTCCTTTTTTTAGTTAATACACACATGAAGAGATGCATGAGAATAAGAAAGGAGGAGAGAATGTTGTGGTCCCAAATATGCAATTCCATAATAAAATTAATAATATGTAGAAGAGAGAAAAAAATTGATTAGACTAACTGAATTATGAAATTCACGAGAGGTAGACTTATTTTATTTATGTCACAGGGTGATAAAGATAATTAGGTGATATACAATTCAAATTTGAGGCAATGGTGCAAAATATTGAATACCGAAAACAGAAAAACGGTGCGAGCTATGAAAAGGGAGTATACTACGAGTTAGATTTTTAAAATACTGCTTTGAATAATCTAACATTTGTTTTATTTAATTAATACTTCCTCCGTTTTTTAGATATTCCATACCATTTTTGCACGGCATTTAAGAGTTGGTTGATTTAGATAAAATAGTTGAGTAAGTTAGGTAAAACAATTGAGTATGTTAGGTAAAAGGGTAAATGTGTGAATGATTTTTTTTGGAAAAATGTAATTTTGGCTGAATAGGTTGGGTAAAGTAATGAAAGTTAGACTTTAGAAAGGAGTAATTCATTAATGTTAAAGTAAATAAAATAGGTAAAAAGTTAAAATTTATTTTTAGGTTGGTTTGGAACAACTAATTGAAAACATCACAAAATGGAAAGTAGAACAACTTAAAAAAAAACGGAAGGAGTATATTACATACTGATTGGAAAAATTTATAGTCAAACTCCCATGTGAATAGTGCAAAAGTCAAATTCAATCAATCAATCAAAGCCTTATTTTCATAAGTGGGATCGTCTAACATGAACTAAAAATGACTATTTTGGGAAGTCATCTACATAAAGTTTCCTCCTCCACTCCTTACAATCGAGAGCCCTCAGTCGCTTGTAAATTCAACTGTTTCAGATCCTTTTTAACTCCTTCCCACCAAGTCATTTTCGATCTCCCTCAACCTCGTTTAAAATCTCCCTGATCCCACTTTTTCACTCTTCGCACCGGTGCCTCCTGGGATCTTCGTCTTACATGCCCAAACCAATGCAAACGATTTTCCCTTATCTTACATGCAATTTCTGCAACACCAACTTTCCCACGGATAACTTCATTTTTGGTTCTATCCCGCAGAGTATTCCCACACAACCATCTCAACATCCGCATCTCAGTGACCCCTATCTTTTGAATATGCTCTTTCTCGGAGGCCCGAAATTTTGTGCCATAGAGCAAGACTGATCTAATAGCTGTCTTGTAAAATTTTCCCTTCAACCTTAGAGGGATGTTTCGATTGCACAACACTCCCGTAGTCGCTCTCCATTTAAGCCACCCTGACTTAATCTTGTGAGCCACATCTTGGTCAATATCACCATTCTTTTGGATGATTGACCCAAGATACTTAAAGCATTCACTCATAGCGAAATTTTTTCCGTCGAACCTCACCAGTCCATCATTTGTTCGGTTGTCCCCCATCATTTGTTTCCCGTTGTGACCCAAAACGACATTCCAAATACTCAGACG
>SNQN01011641.1:0-18329 GCA_008642245.1 Bassia scoparia | reverse complement strand
ATGCTTGATTGGACAGTAGCAGCATGTAAGTTTTAGTAAATAGATAAGAATGAAAAACTACGCATTTTTTATTTGCGAGGGGTTAGTACTGGAGACGCCGAGGTTTCAGTAATCCTTCCTCTGCCATTCGTAAGTAATGCAAAACCAGTTGTGACCTCAAAACTCTTTATAAGTCGTAATTAGTGTTGATGATAATAAATAATATAAGTAGGGTTGTTTTGGTAGCAGGTGGTCGAGAAGGGTGGAGAGTAGAATGAGGAGGATTTACGAGCAGGTGGGACACAAACAAAATGCTAACAGGGGCACTCGAAATGAGGTTTATGGTAAAGTCTGGGGTATAATAACAACACGTACTACCAAACTCATCAAGTTTGACTTCTGACTGATTCTGGCTCACTCTATGATGCTGGTCTTACAATTTATCGACATTGCCAGAAAATTTGTCATCGCTGCGACAATTCTACTGGTAAATTAATTATGCAATGTCCAATCTTACAATAATTAAACATGCATTATTCGCATCAATCAATACTTCTTTCATATCCTATTCCTATTCCATTCTATATATACATCTTTTATGTGAAATGTTGGTGTTTGATTTCATCATCCTCAATTCCTCATAGATTACAAACGAGTAATTCATTCCTTCTCTTGTGACTGTCCTACGCCTTACACAAGACTACCATTATGAACACGTAGCATATGCCATATGATAAATTATGCGTGTAATTTGTGCCGTATTCCTATATATTTTCAATTTCATCAATTAAAAAGGTAAAATACTTTCGTACAAATATAACTAGCTAATATACGTTCATATGTATACTCGTATACGGTGGTATGGACATATTTTAGGTAGACATCAATTATCAATCCTCATCATCTATTCAAATTTTATCACTGTACCGTTTTAATTCGGTAAGTATGAATGGGTTGATCAAAATGTCACCAAAAAAACATGGTTACAAAAGTCTGAGGCAAAGTCACGTGAAGCGCGTGGAATATGAATACATTTTATATCAGACCTTGTACTCCTATACATATTAGTTGTACATGCTGCAATACTCCATTATTATTCTATCCTTCATACGCAGTATTTAATGGTACAATTAGAAGGATCCTATTTAACAATTTAAACTACCAAGTACGCCAGTATCAGTTCTTGCTGTTAAACACTAAACTTAACTTGTGTTACTTAAGTATAACTTTACGTATATTTTAATACAGAAGTATGAAACACCACACACTAGAGATTAGCTACGTGATTATGATGTTTAAGGGCTGCAAAATCGCTTAACTAAGAGTTTCGGGTTTGAATCTCTGGAAATGATAAAAATTCTAGCGTAATAAATTTCAAGATTAGTCTAGCTCGCGCAGATCGCTACTGGTGACACAACTCCGTTAGCAGGTACCAGAGAAAAAAAAAGAACATGAGTCAGCTTATCGAGAACGTTCTCAGTTAATTCAAGTCAAATTAGCATATTGCTAATTTGCAATTTACATAATTGGAGGTGCGCAATGAAAAAAGGAAATATGAAAGGTTTTTACCGATCCAGTCGCATAACAATGTAGCATGGGATTGTAATAGATTCATCAATCCGAGACCAAGCCTCTACTAAAATAATAAGCAAAGAAAATTTAGTGGTGGAGTTATGCGATGTGGTTGCTCATATGTTAGTGCTGTGTTTGACTCCACATAGTTTAACAATAAACCAAAATGATAATTTAAACACAATACAAGTGTTCAAACCTCTTCAAATAGAATATGTTAGTTACGTGAGACTTCACACCTCTGTAGTTCATGCTGCAACAAGATATATTTTATTTTTCATATATATTCACAATTGTTGCAGATGGATAAACCAATAGGAGAATACTTTTTTGATTTCAATATTTATTGTTTTAAATGATATGTCAATTTTTCAAATCAACTTATTGTGAACTTATAAAAGATTGTATAGCAGAAGGTATTGTATGCATCGATTGTACAATAAATTTATTGACATCAAACATATAATGATTACCTCTGTTATAATTTAATACGTGACCTGGGAGTGAGGTCTATTAAATAAATAATCAATAATAATGATTTGCAATCCTAAAATTATCGCAATTACAAATCAGTATATATAAAATAAATAATAAAGGTCACTAATATTATAAAAATGTAATTATATATTAACGCAAAATTGGTCTAAGGTAAATAATCTGAATGTACAGTATAATTTAAATTGCTTAACATAACCGTAGATCACCTAAATTGTTTGTCTTGTATTGATAGTCTGGAAGAGTAATCCATTTCTCAATTGAACGTGTCCTATAGTTAGTCCTAAGTTATGCAAAAAAAAAGTAAATGATACAGTATAAAAATACAAAGTGTCAAAGATTGTGAGAACTAACAAGATGTTTAAGCTTTAAAAACAAAAGTAGAAGAGTGACTAGTATATATAAATAATAATTGACATGCATTAATACATTTGATTAAAAGCAAGTGTTTAGTTAGAGCTAAGATTTGCCGCTTTGCGAAGTTAGCTTAGCCGCTTCCCCGTAAGATGAAAGATGTTAGTTACTCGTTAAGTTGGGGATTTAATTATATGGATTTTTGAATCTTTGCAACTAACAGACATATCTTATTAACGAGCCGTTTATCAATTTGTTCGTCGGCAGTATAATCATACATCATCTATAAATTGCCAGTGTCACTAAGTCACTAATCAATATTCTCAAAACATAGAAATATCAAATCATCAAACAAAAATGGTGTTTTTTAACTGTTTTCGGTCTTTCCTCTTCATCTCATTGGCCTCTGCCGCGCTTGTAGTATGCCCACTGAGTTCATTCTTAAAGCGCCTATCTTTGGTAGCACTGGGGGACTTCATGTAAGTTTCTCTCGTGTTATTCTCCGCAATCAAATGCATAGGTATAACAGTGATAGAGAGCCACGCATGAACGGATTTTTACGAAAATGGGCGAGTGGTAAGCGCCTTTGGATTTGTTGGAATAATTAGCAGCACGGATAATTGGGGTAGTGGTCCAGTAGCTCGATGAACTATGTTTATCATCGGGGGACAGTGTCTGACTTGCTGCGGTTACACTCGTCATATTACAAGGGGGGTGAAGTTGAGGGTGTTGCTATCGATGGGATCTTTGATTTATTTTTTAGCCGTCCTGCTGGTGGGTTATTAAAAAACGGAGATCTCGATTCAGGTTAGAAATCAGCCGATTTGCGTAAAGCTGGAGATTCTGATTATATATTGGTCAAAGTACGTCAGCTGCTCTATGGTCTGACTGACATCTAAGTCGTAGTGTGTAAAACTAACCAGAGTAGTAGTTTTAATGGAAGGTAGTCGGATCGTCTGAGTAGTGTTACATCTATGTTACTAAGACTAGCTGAATTAAGGTCATGTTGACTTTTATTTAAGATTAGACTTTATTGATTAATCTGAGATTGAGAAGAGTTAAAGAAGTGAAGAGCATAGTGATAGATTGAGTTGTGTTGTGTTGAGCAGATAAGATTGCAGAGAAGAGGTGATATGCAAGCAACCGGATCAAAGATAGTGCTGTGAGCTGATCTATCATAGCTGATAAAAACGAACGACCGAATGGACTTGGTGATAGAGCAAGCAGGCGTTCAGGGCCATGGCCTTACGCGGCAAGGATGAACGCTTTTGCGGATTGGAATCGCCGATGTGGTGTGAATACGAGAGGTGAATCATTACTCAAATCCTGTATTTTGAAAATTAAATCTAACCTATATGATATTAAACGCAAGAGTCTCAATTATTTTAATTCCACACTTAGTGTTTGATGTGCGTAATAACAGAGAATAATGATACTAACAGCAAATATAAATGAAACATTCGATGCTCATGTCATCAGGGTGCCCTGGTGATTATAGATTCGTCGTAAAGTGGCTTAATGGAGTTGAAAAATTCAGCAACTGTTCCGAGAACTATTTGGACTATACAGTTCTCTATGCAAGGGGTTCAAACTGCTGTGGTCTAGAGGCGACGGTATGGCTGCGGTGTAAGGTCGATGACTTATGAAGCGTTACATGTTACATATGCGGTTTATCACGAATTAGTGTCAGCTGGATAAATTGGACGCTTATTACATAAAATTGGTTTATTCTAAATACTGTGATGTGTATGCTGAATGTGCTGTAATATAGCAACAGGTTTGAGTGGACCGATGTCAAGTGGAATTCCTGAGGACGGAAAGTTTCGGAGCAGTGTTCGACGGAGCTGAGAGCGGCGCTAGGGACAGCGGTTAGTAGGAAAAATTGATGGTTCTTGAGATTATTGTTAACTCGCGGCTGGTTCGGCACGCCGAAGTACTGTTCTACAACCAAAGGAAGTCTAGCCCGCGAAGCGGGAAGCGGCTGGGTGAGCCATATACGAACCAGTGTGCAGAATCATAATGTAGCTATGAAGGGTTGACGCCCGTTGGTGCCTGGAAATAGCGCTGGCTGGTTGTGGTATGCTGTGTTCGATGTTTTGGCATTTGAGTATGTGTTGGTGTGTCATTGTGTGTATTGAGTGTTACTAGAGCTGAATGATTTGGTAACAGAAATCTGAGGATAGTTGTTCGAATTAGAAATTAGAAGTTAAAAGGGCGTTATAGCGTTTCAACCCATGTTGTTTATACATTGTCTACTCCAATGATACTTCCAAGAGTCTCCTCCTTCATGATATGCTCGCGTAAGTTTTTGTGTTTATGGCGGTGTTAGGTCATTCCAATCCATCATACTTAAAAATTTTAATGATCGGTACATATCAAAACTGCAAAGTATATATAGGCAATTGAAGAGACTATAATTAAGAAGTAAATAAGTCAGAAACGATAGGCGACGATAAGCCAAAAACGATATGACAATTGGAGAATTAGTCGCACTTAAGAGTTTATTAAATTAAACTATTTTGGCCCAATGCCTGTTGTGGTGGGACTTCCACTCATCATCTCACACCTTAACATACTAACCCATACAGTTTATAAATAACGTTGGTTTTGGTTAAAGTTCTTCTTGACCCTTGTCATAGTTCCAAGTATCTAAATCATATTTTCTGAGGACAGTAAAAATCTTGTTGTGAACATATTCTTGTTGACGATTTAATTTTAAGGATATCTTGTTGGTGTTATATGTAATCCGACTGACTGTTGTATATTTGACAGCAAAAATCGATAATACATTCAAGGAGTGTGTCTCATCGTGCTTGATTTATTTTTTCCTATCTTCGATGATATTGTCATTTTCTTTGGATATTCTATTTTTCTCTAAAAGAAAGTTGTCAATTAATACCAACTAGACCAAAAGGGTTTGATTGAAACTGCTGAGGTAAAATTAAAAAAAGATATGTGAAATAAATAGAGTAGACTCATGATAAAATGTGAAGTATGTGATAGACAATATAGATTAATATGTTATGAAGGTATGTATATAATAAATTGATGCAAGGAAATTACAAATTAAGAAAAGTAGGATGACGATTGAGCACTGAAGTGTAAGAGAGAAATTGTATAAAAGTAATGAATGTTTGGATAAGTTTATACATAGAATATATATCTGACGAGATGAGTGCTAAAAGATATTAACATAAATAGAATGACACATCGTTCTATAGCGTAAATTAAATTTGTGATTTTTAAAGTTTGTAATTAATGATTTAAATTCTTATGGTTTATTTTGACAAATGATTTTTACAAGAATTTAATGAATTAATTATAGTAATGCATCTCAATAAATTCGAGCGTGTTGTTACATTTCTTGACGAGTAAAGTAATTTACTAATAGTGTTATGAGGAGGGGGATAATTAGGGAGGTAAGAAAGTATTGGTATGTAGGTGCTGGTGTATTTGCTTGAAGATATAGTAGGATATGATAGTTGATTCAATGAATATTTGCGGTAACTATAGAACGGGGTTGACAATTTTATAAGGATCTACTGTTAATCATATGTCCCAACCTAACAACTTGCCTTTAATTTGTATTTCTCGCAAATTTTGAATTTCCATAGAATGATAATGGTTGTATGTGATACAACACGCGTAATTGTCATCTTGTTGTGTAGTGGTGCAACGCAAGTTGCAAATCAAACTGCATTCGCGATAGGTGGCAATGGAACTGCTACTGCAGGATTAATTCGTAATCAGACATGCAGAACTGACGTTAGAGTCATTTTGTACTACAAGTTATCTATACTGTTGATTACTTAAGTCTATCAATCATTGCAGCCTCAAATAGAATAATGAGCAACTTTATATCGGAGGTAATGTAGAAGATTGGCAGACCTCAGGATTCGAACATCCAGGCTTTGAAACCAAATGTTAATAAGCTTGATCAAATTTTTCCGCGCTTTGCGTATAATCCAATTTCTGGTTCTCGGCCCTAAATAACAAGCACGTGCAAATTTTTAAGAACAAGTTCGACAAGTCAGATACAGTAGGGTTAGCGTTTAGCCGTAACGTGACACAATTGATACCATACTCTTCAAAGTTTGCTCGTAGCGTACTCTCACTCTCTCTCTTCTGCAACTATCATCACTCTTTCTTTTCTATGATATGCAGCGTTACCGTCTCGTCTCTCTATCGATTGTCTGCAGTAAAGACAGGTGAAACAAATTACCACTGTCTTTTTCTTCAGAAAAATAAATGGCAATTTGTTTCAGTCTGTTGTTATCTTCTCCTTTCTTCTTCTCTTATCGGTGCTTTGGCTGCTGTGTAGCCAGAGTGTGCTTTGTTAAAGTCTGCTTTCTTTGCTAGCTCTAAAGGGACTTTCTGGTAAGTTTTTCGTAAATTTCTCTTGTCATTTTTTCTACTGAGTTATTGGATTTTTTGGACCGGAATTGATAATTTTTGATAGTTTTGCTAATTGTAAGAAAACGTTCAGATAAATTAGGTCAGGATAAATTGAGGTGGGGTAAGCTTTTTATTTGTTTGGGATAGTATGCAGGTGGACATGAGGGTTAGGTTACGAACTGTGTGGTCCCCCTTTTCTTGGAAAAAGCTTTGTATGTGTGGGGATCATGTTTTGCTTGCTGTTCTTTCACTGTACAAGATATGGTACAGGTTGGGTGTGCTTTGCTTTCTAGGTATTCTTCAAGTGAATGATGAAAGTCTACTCTTAAATAACACTGTGTTATTATTTAGCTTTTTTGTGTAGTTTTGATAGTGGGAGTGATAGGTGGTTTGCTTATTGTGCTGTGGGCATCTACAGTATTGATAAGTGAGGTGTGGGTGTTTATTCCTGTCAGTACTGAGAGTTGGTGATTCTTGTACTAGCAGTTACTTCGTCATTTTGTGTTGTAATTTAAGGTTTGGATAGTCTTAAGTTAAATAACTGGATTTTATGTACAGGTGAGTATGTATCTTGAGGCTATATTTTCTTGCTTTTAATTAAGTTGTTTGTAAATCTTGACTTTCATGGTGTGAATTAAATGGTTCGCATCTGTACGTAAAAACATATCTCGATGTGAGTAAGGTTGGAACTATATTGTTGACATTCGGTAAATGTATGTATGTTGAACATTCTGGTAGTGGTTATTTTGCTGGGGAAGTGTGAGATAGAAGGAATCGTCTACATGCCATTTTAGCTAGTTGTTTATCATTTATGTGCAAAACTAGATTATTTCATGAAAGCTGCAAGTATACAGAGTTCATCTTTATCGCTGTCTATGGCTTGGTTGTAAGATTTTAGATTATTGTGTAAGGTTTTAAGGGCGAGGTTATTAGCTTACAGTATCTAGTGGGATGTAAGTTTTGTATGTGTGTTGAGCAGGTATAAGAGGGTCGCAAGGAACGTGGCTGTTGAATACAAAAGGAGGGAACAGAGATATAGTGTGTGACTGACATTGCGACGTTAGGTAAGGAACATCCTTGACATATTCTTGCTGCTTAGTAGCGAGTAGCTTCAGGCATGGCGTGCCTGCAAAGACAACACCTCTAACAAATTCGGGAATCGTCGATGTCGAATATAAGAGTGTGAAATCATTCGCATGCTTGTGTTTTGTACTGTAGTTAGCGTAGTCATGATGAGTTGAGTGTACGATTACATTGTAGTAAATGGTTAGCAATTAATTCAAGACTAGTAAGAATAATTAGGAACTATAGACTATACAATTAAAGGTAGAAAGTAGTAAGCATCTGTCTAGTAACTTAATGCAATTGGTTATCACTTATAAAATCAATACAGTAGATTAAATGTAGAGACATTGTTATCATGTCTGCCCTGTTGTTTCACTTGGTTTTATGTTCTGGACTTGGTTTGTGTATTATTTCGAGTGATAGGCACATATTTGATACCGCTGCCAAATATGGGTACAAGTGCATACATGTATGGCCTTTGTTTACTTTGTAAAAGTTGTCTGCTTTTAAAGAATGACTTTAAATCAAAATTAGAATACATACTGAATGTAACAACTTGCGTTTTAAATGTAATCTTTATGTTAAGTCACTGTGATCAAAATCTCAGCCGGCAGTAAGTTAAGGCGAGGGATGATGTTTGTGGCTACTAGTATGATGATAAAATAGACACAATGCATTTCAGAGTAATCTCTCTGATTGCTTGTGGATGGCTCATTTGACTCTTAACATGAGCACTATTAATTATTAGAATTAAGCTATGTAGAATGCTAAGTGACTTTCGGTCTATACGAAACAGAAACTGTGGGCATCAGGTGCCCTGTGATTTACAAAGGTCAAAACTGGACTATGCAAAGGTGGAAGAAGTTAGAACAAAACCACCAACTATAGCTAGGCAACTCAAGAATCCTAAGGGGCTCAACCAATTAGGAGTTGAAGTAGCTTCAGTAAGTGTAAACAAGCAAAGCTCACTTTCCTTGATTTGTTGTTAAGAAAAAACTTAATCTAGATCTGATTTTGGGGTGTTTGGCTACTGTCTTTGACTTTTAACTTCAATGATCTCAGTTTGCCCACCTTGGTATAAGATCTTGATGGCCAGGTAATAGGGTGCCTTGCTAGCCTCCTCCACTCTTACGGTTAGGTTGCGATTTTGGTGATCACACGAGACCCTATTGAAGGAAGAGCTKGTTTGCTGATCAATTGAAACGCAGTATTACGCAATTTAAGAAACAGATCCAATWTTATTACACCCTCTATTGTTACCTCTTGTATTCAATGTCAACAACTCCAACTTTTAGGAGGTCTTCTGATTTGCCTTCATGAGCCAGTTCTACCAAAGCATCTCTGTTGAATACAAAGTCGCGGCTGCTGTCACCATGAGAGTTGGTTAGCATCACAACCGTCCCTTCGCTCTTGCAATACCCTGCAGGGTGGTGGCACCTCACCTGCACAACAGCACAAGTGTCGCACAAATTATACCTCGTCAATTTTCAAAATTAACATGATTTAAGCGTAGGCCTATATTATCCGTATGATATAACTTTGGAAATTTGAATAACAAATAGATCAGAAAGACGRGCAAATGGACCTTAAAGCAAGCACCACAGCCAGCGCCATCTTTATAAAGAGACGGCTGCCCAGCAGCCTGTAGTCCTCCACTAAAATTCATGCCCAACTGCCCATACCCACACGATCCAGCTGCAAGGTGAAGTATTTTCCAATCAATCTATATAATTACAGTATAAAATAGGAATTGTATCTTACTAATGCATGCATAAGAAATCACTTAGTGAATTAATGGGAAGGTCACATATTTACACGTAAACTGGGAGACTGAATACGTCGCCTTTGCTCGATGCAAGCAGCGATCACAAGCAGACACAGATGAAAGCAGAATGCAGAGAAAGCTCAGAATAGTGAATGTCATATTTGGTGGATTGCGAGATTCGAATTTTGGTTGATAAAAGTATGAAACACACAAGGAGAAGGAGGAAACTATACCTAGGCAGGTTACTCATGCATACAAGGCCTTCACCTGCTCACAGATAACATTACGTACTCAAAAAAAAAAAATCACTTGCTATTCGTAAGAAATTGATTGTTTACCTTGAGTAAATCGATCTTCGATTAAAATGGCTATTTAGATCAATTTGTTGCAATACAAATTGCCGACGTGTCATTTAATATTTATCTACATGCATAAAATTTTAAAAATGCTAGTAATTAGAAAAAGCAGCAGCAGAAAGTTTGGATATACTTSGTGAATYACAGAGTATATACGGACTACGGAGTAGTAACTTGACTATACAGATCATRATCAAAGGGCTAATCCATGTTCTCAAACTAAACAAGGAGAAGTATATACTTCATAAGAAAAAAGAATAGTCCTTTCTAGTATTTATGAAAGAATATGACCAAGCTTTACATATTTGCAACGCAATACTACAAGAAATCGATCGATTTTGTGCATGTGCCATTAATCATTGATATATAGACGACTTTGTGTCACAGAAGACCCAAAGCTGTTGTACATGGTTTGGTCCCTGTATGTCTTGGAAACCTCGATTTGCATTGATCTCAAATTGCACATTCAAAAAAATGCAACACACCACCATTACCAAAAAATCTCACATCCATAAACTCAAATTGAGAAAATACGACTTCCGATTGTCACACTCCATTGTAAATCTTTGCATGGATCCATTGCGACATCTTGCATAAACAATTCAACAAGGAAATTTAATGAAGTTAATGACCATTAATTTTTACTCAAGGCATGTTTTTACATTATGCATTAAATTCATGAACTTAAATGACTCATCCATTTATTTTCAGATATAATTGCAAACAAGAATCAAAACTTAATATGCATAAAACATAAAGTTATAATTTAGTTAAGAAAATTTATAAAGACATGTTAGAAAAATTGTTGGCAATTTTTATTTCCTGAAAAATCAACAAATTTTAACAATTTCAGAAAACAATGTAATAGCAATGAATTTTTAAATTGTTTAAAAATACTAACAATTAATATGCTTAGAACACAAACATTGCAATAAATACGGTCAAATAAAAAAGAGAAAGTGAAAAAGTCCCGCTATTATTTTTCTTCAAATTAGAAAAAAATGTCAAAAAATTTTCGACAAAAAGGTAGGAAGGTCAAAATTTCTAGACATTATTTGATGTCAGAAAAAAAAATCGCACGCATGCGTGCATTAAAGGCTAGTTCCTTCTAAGCAGACAAGAGTTCAACAACATCTGAGTTGCGTCTGGGCTCATGTGCTTTGCAGAGAGAACTGATATAATTCTTTCCCGGGCATTTATCAAAAGCAGCTAATAAATTTCTCAGTTTCTTTCCACCTGCTTGAGCAAATTAGGCCTTCCGCCACCACCTCCCACATAATTTGCTATAGTCAATGAATTTCCAGCTTGACACCCAAATCACAAATTCCTGGTGTAAGCAGTCACTAAACTGACCTTCCTTCACCAGGAGATGATCCCAAAATAACAGCTGCAGGATCTTCCAGATGACTCACCAAATATTCACCGCACTCTTGAGTGAATCAGCATCAGTGTCATCCATAGTTTCAACATACTCTGAAATTAAAATAGGAAAACATGAAGCTGTGACCAACCCTCAATTTGGACTGATGGAATAAAATTCGAGGAATCTACAGCATGCAAGTACCTAAATTGTTTTTGTTTCCCACAGGAAAGCTTTATCAAGATGGTTGATGCTTTTGTACACAGCAGCTTTTGCACGTGCAGCTGAGAACTGTCATTTCTTGCCTGCCGCAACTCCTCCAACAGGCTTCCACCTTGGTGTAACTCTCTGCTTTAACCTTCAACATCACAGCTAACAATGAGACTTAATAAAAATGACAGTATCCTTTAGGAAGGGAGCTTAGAACGAGAGTTTATATACAAGATATTTATAACTGTAAATCTGTATTTGCCAAACGTACTATTCAATCATTGCATACAACCTAATTTGAAAGAATTAGCCATTCCAAGTCTAAAGATATAATATATTACGGGAGTCATCCCACATAGAGAAAGATACTCACAAAATACTTTTGAAGTCAGTGGACTTGAAACCAACCCATATTCTCAAACTAAATCAAAAATGGAGCAAATATGTAGGAGCATTATGCAGTGCCAGAAAAGATTTTTAGATCATACTTGAGAGTTGAACATAGATTCTCATATAATTGTCCCGGGCTGTTATGTATTCAATGAAGGCATCACCCGCCACAGCTTCAATACGTCGGATGCCAGATGCGACTGCTTGCTCTGAGATGATTTTGAGCCACGTATCTTGATGTATTGCTTACATGAGTGCCACCACAAAGTTCCATTGATACACCAGGAACTCTACAACACGTACCTAGACATGACACATTTCCAAGAATATGCCGAAACAAATTCATCTCCTGTTTTTTTTGGTACGTCCTAAGACTCAGGGATGCACTTTAGTGGAAAATTCCTTATTATAAAAAAATAAGATACAATATAATAGATGCACACCACCATTTTCTTCTGAAGTCTTTGCATGTTACCTTAGCAAAAGTGCAAAACAGTGTCTGATGACGAGCAAAGGTATGAATGACTCAGAAATACCCTGATCTTTATTCTGTATGACTATGTCCATACAACTTTAAGTTGACAATCCAATATTAATTACAACGCTCTAAACAAGTTAAAGACCAAAGTGATCCAGACCAAGTAGTCAGTTCGAGTAGATTAGATCCACCACATTATCTAAATCACCAACCCATGGTTCCAAAATGATACTGTATATTGGAGTATATTTATATGGGGTATCAAGGTGAATATTACCAATTTACAWAGCAACTTGATTCATATTAAGTTGCACAGACATTTTCCCTTTAATATGGCTATTTAAGACCTTAATTAAACCTTTTCCCCTCCTTAATATACAMAGTACCATTCGCAAAAAACCATTCAATTTATCTAACTARCTATTWTTGTTTTATTTTTTCTAAACTTTTCATAACAAAGGAACAAAAACTGACCTGTTCTCCATATTTTTCTCCAAACATTGCAATAGCCCCAGCTCTTTTTGCATCATCAATTGCCATCACTCTGGTTTGAAGAATGGTAGCATCTCCAATCCACCCATTAATAAGCCCTTCAATTTCAATAATTTCATTATCTGTTAGAGGCCGATGGAAGTTGAAATCAAACCTTAGCCGGTCAAAGGCCACCAAAGAACCAGCCTGTGACGTCTCCTGCCCTATGACTTTCTTCAGTGCAGCTTGTAGCAAATGCGTAGCAGTATGATGAACCTGGAAAAAATTAGCAGACCTTTTAGAAAAAATAAATTAGAAAAGAAAACATAAAAAGCATACTAAGAAAGTACCAAGAATAATAATCTTACACACCAAAGAGMAAAGGTGAAAAAAGAAAAACAGCTAAATATAAGATTAGTGGCGGATCTAGAAATTGTATGCATTGGGGTCAATGTACATATTGTGTTGCTCAGTCAAATGAGTAATAGGGGTCACTTTTTGGGTACTAGTGGGGTCATTTATAAGTGTAAATGAGTATGGATCCTCTCCATTTCCTTATTTAATGGTTGGGAATGAATTAAAGGGGAAAATAGGGGGAATTTGCAATTTTTATATTTAAGTTAGATGATTCTCGACCATTAGATGAAAGGAAATGGACTCTCCATTTCCTCTAAGAAATGGAGAGGATCCATACTCAGTGTAAATTGCTTTTTTTAACAGTTAAAAATGAATTTCTTTCAATTTTTGTTTTACCAAGTGGGGTCAAGTGCCCCCACTTGCTTCATCCGCCTCTGTATAAGATACACAGTGTCCCTCTCAGTCCCTTCATCCTATACTTTTTCTCTCCCTCTATCCTCCATCAACACAATTCCACATTTCATGGTCTTTGCCCACTAACATAGTTTCCAGAAATCCAGACTAACCAATTTCTGCTAATATATATGCATGCAAAAATAATTGAAATAACATTATTTGGACTGGATCACATACCTCAGCTCTCTGCCTAAGTTTGGGATCAACTGCAGCCTCCACCTGTTGACCGACCTCTAAAGCACCCTCAGTTATGATACCCTTATGAACATATATGCTGCCAGAAATTATCTGGACATCTTTCACATGCACAACACCATTTGGTCGACTTTCAGCGCTGCTGACATAAAGAAACCCATGGTCTCCTATTTGACCACCTGATTCAGCATAAAATGGAGTTTTATCTAGCAAGACTTCTACTTCGCTCCCTTCATTTACCTCTCTTGCAGGCGTTCCGTTAACCAACAAGCCTTCCACCACTGCCCTTGTGGAAAGGGTATCATATCCCAGAAATTCAGTCTCTGAAATGGTGTCAGCCAAATCTGCATCATTTCCAACAGAAAGTTTAACAGCATTATGAGCAGCCTGGGATTGCTGCCTTTGATTTTCCATCTCAACATTAAATTCATTCATATCTACTTGGATGCCACGCTCATGTGCGACTTCCATGGTTATCTCCACCGGAAATCCGTAAGTATCATATAACAGAAATGCACCTTTCCCAGATAAACAAGGTGTACATCCATTTCCACTGCCACTTGATAGAGCTTCTTTTAACATCTGTTCAAGCATTTTTTCTCCTCTCTCCAATGTTTGCACAAATCGTAGTTCTTCCCTTCTCAACTCCTCAAGGATGCGAGCTGCCTGATTCCTCACATCTGGGTCTATTTCAGTGCTTAGTTCTATTACTTTCAGCGCTATACTAGGCAAGAACGCCCCTTCTGGGTTTCCTTTACCATCACCTTTTATGCCAAGCAACCTTCCTGTACGAACAGTCCTCCTGATAAGACGACGTACCACATAACCTCTTCCAATATTTGACGGCATAACACCATCAGATATAAGATAAACAACAGCACGCATATGATCTCCAATAATCTGTGAAGGGAATAAGCTTTCAGATGAAAACAAAGAAGCTCAAAGTCAAGCATTGCTATTTCAAACAAATCAATTCACCACACACTTTAAGTTTTGTCTTTGTAGAATCATCAGCAACAGCATAGGACACATTTGCCAATTCTGAAGCCTTCTCTATGATTGGAAATATCAAGTCTGTTTCGTAATTATTTGGAACCTGAAAGGAGCAAATGACTCCAATTAAGCAGGGAAACAACCAAAGAAATCAATSTACATTGTACAATAGCTAACAAGAGCAGGATGCTAATGAACTAATCTCCTACATCCACAGGAAAGATGTCTCTGATCTYTTTTTACCTTCTGAAGTATACAAGCCAATCTTTCTAGACCAAGACCAGTATCAATATTCTTCTGCTTTAGGGGCTCAAGTAATCCATCTTCTGTTTTGTTGTACTCCATAAAAACCAAGTTGTAGAATTCAAGAAACCTTGTGTCATCCCCTAGATCCTGCATAGATGAGCATAGACAACTGACGTTAATTATCATAAATCTGATTGAATTTAAAAAACAAAAATGTTCAAAGTTACCAGAATAAACTTGAAGAAGAACAAAGAGCCATGTAAAGATGTACACATACAACATCCAGATAACCTCTTTCAGGATGTAAATCATAATAAAGTTCAGAGCATGGACCACAAGGACCAGTCACTCCACTCGACCAAAAGTTATCTTCTTCACCCATCCTCTTTATGCGTTCTTTGGTATACCACCTGAAATCACAAAAAGTTTATTACGCTAACACTCTAATACCACGGTTTCAAATTAAAATAAAATTATAACCCTATATAGTAGAAAAGAAGAAAATGCAAATCAACAATTCCTTGTCCTTTATGTATTGTTTAACTCAAAGATGTTCTAAGTCAAGCAAATTTTGATCTTGAGTGAAGCAAATTGACCTTGGATATATATATTACTTATATAGATTTGGATAAATGGAATTACCCTTAAAATGAGAAAGCGTAACGAAACACTTGATCGTTGGATTTGATGGAGGGTCTAAGATTTATTTCATGAAAAAAAGTAAAATGCAATTTTTGTATTATTTTTTTTTTTTTTTCTATAGGTTATTTTATTATATATACTATTATATATATACTATGATATATAATATATATAATAATATATATAATAGAAACAACTTGTTGTCACATAAATTCAAATTAACTGGTCCAACACAATCTACAATATTCCCTTGATTTTTAATGTTCGGTGCAATTTCATCATGAGCCGATTTTTATGTTATGTGCTGTGCTTTATTCTATTTTGGTACACTTATCCCAATCTATTTTTCTTTTACCCCACATTCCCTTACTTTCCTCATACTTGCCCTTCTTCGCCCTGTTCACCACACTCTCTCTTCAACTATTTTATTTTACCTCTTCACATTATAATACATTCTTCCTGTTTTTTCCCAAACAGTAAAGCACAATCTCATAAAACACAGTAGTATAGTTATTTTAAGATCAGCTCACCTCGTCACGCCATCGATTCTTAAAAGCTTTCTTTCATTCATCTTCTAAAACCTTGACCATAATCTGTCTGCTGGCAAACCATCTGTAAAGATGACCCTTACAAGTATCAATTTCTTGTTTTATTTTTTCCTTTCCCCCAACCCATGAATAGGATAACAGTTATTCCACCAAGAATATAGAGCTAAATTTTATTTTTTTAATAACACCAAGAATTCACTATAATTTAGGCTGTTGAGGAGTATTATAATGTGAAACCTAGCTTCTAAATGTTGATAAAATTTCAAAAAAGATTTATTCACCTATCTTTTTTTCCAGTAGTAGCTGGAATTATTCCAAGATGAAGGGAAAACATTACAAAGAGGACAGTTTCCATCATAACAACCAATCTTACGAAGATACATCTATTGGGCATTACCGCCTGTGAACTTAGCTATGGTACCTTATGTCCAACTAAGTGCTTACATATTTGCTAAAAATTTCTCACAGAGTTATAACAAAATGTATTATTTAAATTTGAACGCAAGACTAATATATAACATATCTCTTTGGTTGAAAGTTCCCATGCCCAGCAATTGCCCTTCTTGAAATAATCTCCAAGTGCTGAAATTTCCACACATTATAAACGATTGTGTGATGGCGCAGTTGTCCGTCAACGTTCTCCAACATCATTAGTGCGTAATGCACTTTTGAGCAAGTTAGTAGCCCGTTGGCACTTGTCTAGGAACCTAATAAGAGTAATCCATATTAATGAAAAGAGAAACCATGGGAACTAACACACATGAAAATAGTATTGTGGAAACATTATGACAGGTGTTTAAGTCTAAGCATTCATATGTCCTGCAAACATAAGGAACCTCCATAGCAGTCAACCTATTCAGTCCAACACACTGATGAACATAAGGACAACTACATTTTATATGCTCATTGATGTTCTTCTTTATTAAGTTCTACACAGATCAACAAGATGATGCAAACAATGCAATAAATGCCCTTGATGCAAATTACAAACAATCAACCAATGAAATCTCAACAAACCAATTAAAAGCACAAACAAGTTAAAGAATAGTTGTTGCCATAGCTATATCTGTATTATAAGTGAATGATTTAGAATGATATTTAATGCAAAACATAGCAACATTAAAATTCAACCAATTTAGACAACAGTAATGGTTAGAAAAGAGTACCTGCCCCAGAAATATGGGCTTGAACGGGAGCATTCCAGCAATAGTCAAGAGAACAGTAGGATCATCTGGCACAAGCGATGCACTTGGGAGCACCTTATGACCACGGGTGGCAAAAAAATCAAGAAATCTCCGCCTTATAGAGTTCCCACTATTGGGATGATCAACAGGCTTCTCCTCCACCATTTCTTCAGTTAAAGACTGAGCAGATGCTGAAATCTAAAGAACTGAGTTTAATGTCCTCATTAATGGGAGATCAAGAACAGTTACACGCTTTRGTGACAACAAAACAAACAATCAAAAACCTGATACATTTCTTGTGAGATTCCGAATTGCTTGTGATCCTCTGCCGTTAAACTGCCCAAAGGGGAAGCCATTACCAGGCTTTAACACCAGCGTCTTTACTATCAAATTTGCATAATTTCTACCACCTAGCATAATACAAATAATAAAACCACATGGTTTATTTCACATTATAAATTCAAGAAGGCTCAGTCTATGTTAGAAGTGTTAGACATGAATACATGTCCAATTGTCGAACAAGACCATGATACAAAAACTATGAATGATATTGGTCCAAAACGATGTGTCAATTGTCAAGTCATGSTCCGAAAATTGTGCGAAACTTAAGTGTCCAAGTGTGAAGTGTGAATATCTGACATGGGTATTTTTTTCCTGGTGTGAACTAGCCAAGAGCGGTACAAATTACAATTAAGGGAGGAGATTCAACACTATAATATAACTTACAACTTGCGTATAATAACCTCAACAATTCGGCATATACATCAAAAATGTTAGGAAAAAACACAAGCAAATCACGAAAGATTCAAGAACACACC
>SNQN01011640.1:0-14193 GCA_008642245.1 Bassia scoparia | reverse complement strand
AGAGAGCTTTGACCCTATTTTGATTATGTCTTGTTATGAATTGTTGATGTCGAATTACTGTTAATTATTGCTATAGTGAACCATAGTCCTAGATTCGTTAATCATATAGTTTATTCATCATCGTTCTTCGTTTTCAGTAGTCTTAATTCTATACAATTACAAACCAAGATTTCTTTTATTAGTTTAGATGCTTTAATTCAGTTAATCCGTAGTAGTTGCTTCTTCRTGGATACGATCCTGTTACCACGAGCTGCGGGTTAGTTTTAATAGGTACTTTTGATAGGCACGCAACAAGCCTGTCACTTAGCTTGTGGTTCGACCTTTTATTTGCTTCTATACTTGTATAGTGAAGAGTTTAGGAATTGTAAGTTTTATTTGTGGGGTTGCCCCTTTTGATTAGATACCTCAACGACCCATTTGTGAGCCCATCACCCACCCACCAACGCGACACCATCACAACCCACCCATTYCGAGCATAAAATTAGATAAATCATGCACGAATCCTTTRTGATTCGAACTCAAACCCCGAAATTTCAAAGGACTCCTATTTTTAAAGGGATATTAAGGTTTTTTGGAGTGGAAATTTAGGGTTATGGGTTGAGGAGAGAGAATTTACGAGGGTGAAAGTGTATTCAAAAGAAAGAAAAAGGAGAAGGGAAGAAGAAATTTTGAGTGAGTGGAAGAAGTTGATGGAGATGGTGGTGAGTTTGAGAGGGGAGGGGGAGGGAGGAAGGAGCAGCGAAGTGGGGGTTGAGGCTGCAGCAGGGATACGAAGGAGAAATCCAATRGAAGGAGGAGAGGAAAACAAGAGTGAGAAAAAGAAAGGAAAAATGGAGAGAGATGATTGACAGTGAGAGTGGGAAAGGTGTGAGTGGTGGTGGTGGTGTGATGTATTGGATTATTGTATGGTTTTTCCCCCTCATTCTCTTGTCATTTTAGTTGATTTCAGCCTCCTTAAGGCCTTTTTGCTACTAATATTGTGTATTTAGTGTTTTGATTAGTTTCGGGATCTTTTCATAGCTTTTGGATCAATATTGGGATGATTAGAGACACTATGGAGCTTCACGGGAGTAGCACGAGGCGTGGATCGAGCGAAGATAGGCTAAGCACGAAGTACCAGCTTAAACCGATCGGTTCATTTAAACCGATCGGTTTGGGATCCGATTTTGGGCTTGCGTTTCTGCTTGGTTTTGGCTTTAATGAGGAGGACATTTTTGTAATATAGCAGCTCTTTTAATTCAGAAAAATAACAAGAGTATTTAAGACTAGAAATCCTAATTTTATTAGATTTTATTTGAAAACTGAATTACGTATTACTRTGAAGAACCCTAATTTAAATGAACTTGAGAGGATTTGAGCTTAAATGCATGATTATTCTTTTTGAGAGGAATTGAGCTTAATGCATGATTATTCTTTTTTCTTTCTTGTGTGTTAGTTCTTGGTGTGTCACTATCTCGTAATCTTGGCTTGATACTTGTCTATTTGGCTATTTGGTCGTGTGTTGAGCATGATAGGAGGCTTTCGTTGTTACGAGCCGTGCTCAGTGATTTAGAACATATTATCCCTTGTCCTGATTTTGACCTGATTCCTTTCATTTCATGATTTACCTACGTAAACCCAATATTGCATTGTAAGTCGAGTAACCCAGTCTAACTTGGGGAGCATGATTGGCGCGTCATGTGTGTTCGTGGTGCCTTTATTGGAGGCCGTGTTGTGTACTATGGTGTTGAGTGTTGTGTTTCGCATTTTCACTTAGCTTGTTCGCTCATCGTTTCTATGTAAAGTGCAAGCAAAGTTGTATATTTTAGTTTAAAAAATTAAAAAAAGAAAAGAAAAAAAATAAAAAGAAAAAAAAAGAATGATAAAAAAAAATACCAAAACTAAATTTATTTAGTATTATTAGTCAATAATGCCTTTGCATTGTGTTTGTTGTAACAAAGCATATGATTACGATGTGGTTCGAGGTATTGTTGAGTTGGTCAGTTTTGGTTACTTGCTTGAATTTGTGGAGTATGTCTATACCTTATCACTTGGCTATTTGCGTTGATGCATGAATGCTCCTTAAGTTAATAGTTAGCTCGCATGTCCCAAAATTTATTCCTACCCATAACCTTAGCCCCAAATACACTATTACAAGCCTCACTGATAAGACATGGTCCATTTGTTGTCTGTAGGATGGAATACCTTGCCAGGTCGTTGAAGTGGTGTATAGCATTCAAGGATCGACTTGCTAGAGCTTGAGTGCTATTGTCGCACCTTTCAAAACAATGAGTGTGGAGATGGGAGGCTACCTTTATGATTTAGCCACAAAGTTTATTCATGTAGCACATTTTATCGCATAGTGAGGTAGTAGCGATTAGGGTTCATTTTTATAAACCCACCACGCAAAGAGAGGAGTGCCACTAGCAAGATTTCTTCCATATTTCTTTTCATATCTTGATGCTGGTTGTGTGTGATAATTCACGTCTGTTGATAATGCATTGAGTACTGGCTGACTCACGTTGGATCGAGGATTGCTCGTGATCTCTGCGATGTTTTTTGTGGTGAACGTACATTGTGTTGTGCCTCTATGAGCTTGCTGGGACACCAGCGAGAGGTTTATGTTTAGGGATTATTTGATGTATGTGGATCGGAGTTTTCTTGGGGAGTTATGAGTACTGTTTATTACCCCACTCATATCTACTTGTCATTTTAGGTATATTGCCTCCTTAAGGCCTTTTTGCTCACTAATATTGTAATATATTTGTGTTTTGATTAGTTTAAGATCTTTTCATAAGCTTTGATCAGATTGGGAATGATCAGAGACAACTGTGGAGACTCTCCGGGGTTAGCACAGGCGTGATCAGCGAATAAAGACTAAGCACGAAGAGATTTAGCACAAACCCGACGGATTTGCAACTCAAACCGAATCAGTTTCACTTAAAACCGATACGGTTTTGGGATCCGTTTTGCTTGCATATCTGCTTGTTTTGACTTTAATGAGGAGCATTATTTGTACATCTTAGCGCTTCTAATTATTCAAAAACTAACGGTAATTAAGAGAAAATCTATAGATATGTAGTGACTTTTTTGAGTATTGTTACTATTTATTTGAACTGAATACGTAAATACTTGAGAAACTAGTTTATTTTTCATTGGAATTTCAATAAAAGCTCATCAATTATTCATCAATATCGATTGCTCTTTCGTAATTTAGACACTAAATTCTCCACCAAATGAGTATCAAGGATGAAGTATACAACGCTGTCGCAAATAATTTTGACTCGAAAAACGACATTGAAAAACTCGGTAAATATAAGCCTCGAATATGATGTGCATTCAAGTCACTCGAAATTATAGCAAAGGGTCTAAATCCACAAGAGCATATATTATAGTTTCTTCCCTCTATCTCGATAACTCAAGTTACCCGTCGAACAAGTTACTGCTGCTAATTCTATCCTTTTGTTGACATCATGTTTCGACATTTTTCTGAATCCGCCAGTATTTTTCAATTATTTTTCTGATTTCTAGATTTTCTATGAATTTTGCAAGTTATCGAATATTCCCAATAAATACCGCAGTAACGCAGAAATACGCAATGTGAATAATATGAAAAGCGCGAAAGTTCTGAACGTACTTTCTTGCGGAAAGAGGCCGTCTGGGAATAATCCAGTACTCTATAGCAAAATCGAGACCAATATGGCAAAAGATTTATTCCCGAATTGAAATATTCAAGATTTTGGAAAATTTATATACGGCAGAAGCACACATCGTATATACGCTCCTAGAGCGATATATACGCAGGGTTTTGAAACTCTGTTGTATGTGCCATTGGAGCGATCTAATACGCCCCAGTGAGGTATATACGCTCCCCCATGAGCGATATAACAGCTCATACACCAGCGTAAATAACGCTCCCTGTTCTTCCTCCGCGCTTAATACGTCCTTGCCACTTCTAAGAACGGACAACGAGATTTTTGACCGAATTTTCCATACAGATTTCATCCAATTCAACCTTCTAGCCATCTCTACATTCACAAACCCTCAGTTCACAAACTCTTTCACAAATACAATAAAAAACAAGTCTTTTGGATTCTTTCATTCATTTTGACAAGCAAAACAAGTGATTCAAGCGACGAGTATTGCATTTCGCTCTAACTACAATATTTATTTAGGTTTTTGGAGATTACCGGAGGGATTAATTGCTCGCCGCAGCCGAGGCGAAGATTCGATTTCGC
Source organism: Bassia scoparia (assembly GCA_008642245.1). Classification (NCBI taxonomy): domain Eukaryota; kingdom Viridiplantae; phylum Streptophyta; class Magnoliopsida; order Caryophyllales; family Amaranthaceae; genus Bassia; species Bassia scoparia. The sequence goes on along the minus strand of SNQN01011640.1, from coordinate 9,976 downwards.
TTCATTCTACACACAGCGTATAATACTTTTGTTTGTTATTGCCACCATTTCAGGTAACCGATAAGATATAGAAGTGTGTATAATATATATGTGTAAGTTTTCAGTTATACTATTCATTATGTTTCATTAGGTTAATTAATTAATTTTTATAATATTGTGTCTCTATACAAAGACCGATAAATATAGTGAGAATTCACATTAAGTACCAGATTCCATATATGATGAAACTATCTTTTCTTATACACCGATCTGAACACTTGAATACTTGTTTTTAACAGTGTTGTTCATATTCTGTGTCTAAAGTCACAATAATTTACTAAGTATAGAGTTACTTGATGTATAGGCTCGTTAATCTTTTGAGACCATGTACTCACTTTTAGTAATTTTTTAGGGCTAGTGCAGGCTTAATATTAAGAGTTCGCTAATATATATAGTATATATTTTGTGATGCATTCCAAATAAAATCGTGTATTAATGGCATAAATACCAATATAGAACCTCGAATAGAGCCAGCTACATGCGTGCAGAATTGCGGTTACAAGATCTGTGGTAGGACAGTGAGCCGCCATCAGCGAGTATAGCAGGAGGCGCGCGCGTTTAGTATACCGGTGCTTTTGCAGTGGCTTTGAGCCACGGAATCCCGCATACTGTGAGCTCCCGTGCGGGTTCCCAGGTGTATCAGTGCTCTGTTCTGAGTTGGAGGGAATCGCCCAGCACCTGCCCTAGACAGTTATTCGACGACGCCCGAACTGTTTGTCCAAAACAATGAGCCCAACGTCCAATCAGAGCTACTCAGTAACGTGTTCATGGGGAGCATGGTACGATCCGATCTGTAACCCTCCAATTCTCCAGCCGACAATGTAGCGGCTGCTACTCGAATTCACCCAAAATTGACCGAGTTCATTATATTACCATAAACACATTATTGAGACATGCACACAATTCAATTTTAGACACGGCTAGAAGCGTCTAACCTAACAATTACCTAATGAGGTTGTTACTAATTATGCACAATGACTACCTAACCGAGAAATGAACCAGTTATGTAATTTCAATCCTGTTAAAACGGTGCACATAAAAGATATGTCCTAGTTAATCTCATATTAAAGTGATATCACATAATTCCAGTCTCCTCTCGCTTTAAGCAAAGTTATACTCAATAGTTGTATACACAAGGACCATCTATAGCATAATATACACGTTATTATTAGAATAATAACAGATTAGGCAAACTCTACTTACCTCTCATTCCGCAAGGAAAATACAAGATTAGTTGTGAACTCACAATGCAATAAAGAATCCCTATTAGCACTTGTAAATCCATGCACATGTAAGAAACCAAAGAACCATATTGTGTTAATCCAAATAATTTTAAACGCCTTAAGATTATATCCTTAAATTTTTTGATTATGAATGGGACACATTCTAGTCTGTCGCCTTCTATATTGGCCATTGATATCACAAAGTAAACACTTTTTGTATTGACCTACAATGTCAGCCAAACTAGTAATTGACCTGAATAACCTCAAAACTCCAATGATTATAACCTTGCAGTACTTCATTTGTATGAAGTCAATTACCTGCTAATAATCATGATACGTGATGAAACAGATTTATGACAGGGAGTTTTCTACTGTTTTAATAGGAATACATTCACTATTCATTCTATCGTTTATCAATATAAAATAGTGAGTATGAACTATTGGTGGTAATCTACTAGAGATACTTGGCTCGAGTCGATGTTATTCTCTATCGAAGTCGGGCGCTCTGTGATTCCATACGCTAATGATTTTGTTATCTTATATTTGTTTTGTTCAACTTAAATTATTTCTACTGTTTTTCTCTTCATTTCTAGTTCTAGTTCTCAATTGGATACTTTGCTATGTTCGTGATGTGTTTTATGTTTTTGCGCATTGTAAGTAGAGTGTAGAGATGTATGCGTATGCAGTGTTAAGATGTTACTGTGATAATGTGTGTCAGGCGTTGTTTGTGATATCTTGTTGTCAAGATTGCACGGGCAAGGTGTACTTCGTATATTTTATAAGTCTTCCACTGGCAAAACGATATGATACTCAATCAAGCATCAACGCGCTGTTCCGCTGTCCTCAGATGAGGTATTACGCTCATGGGAGCTTATACGCTCATCCGAGGTTATATCGCTTCCTCTACTCTTCCTCCTATGCTCCTTTGGCATGTCGACATCGATTTATCTTTGATATATGATCTTATATAATGAGTCGTCTTCCTGGTTTTACATGCTAGTCTAGTTCGCTCTCTTTGCTATTGAGCGATAGTTATATTCTTACGCTTCTCTCAATCTTAAGGTATATTTTGCAATACATTCGCCTACTCTAGATTTTGTGCTGTATTAGTTTTTCTGCTATAAAGACTTCGATAGTATTTTGAGATTATCTACCAGCGTAATTATCAGTGATTTCCCTTGAGTTCTAGAGTTCGCTATCGTGTCTGTTAGTGTAGGGTTTTCTAAAGAATAAACTCGATTATCTAGAAGATTGGCTTTCTTCCCTCTTGAATATATTGCCAGGTTTGTATTTTTTTGCTGTAATTGATTCTGCGATTTTGTGCGAATATAATTATGAGGACATATGCCAGATCTCACTATGAATCAATAGAAGACTCAGAATAAACTCTGTTAGCATACGTCGATGTATTATAGACGGGTAAAAAATGGGGATATGTACTGTGATATAAAAAGGGCGTAACTCCGAAGCATACGCTTGATAACCTTTTGTTGATTATAACCTTTATTGATTAACTGAATAGAATTACTGCCTGTGACCAATCTGACCTAGATTTTGCAGAGCTCCGAATATGTTTTCAGAGATTACGACCTCTTGTTATCTTTCCGACTTTTTCTGTCATTCTCAATAGCCTTCTTTCTGTTCTACGTAAACATAACGCGGGGACGGCAGATAATGCTACAACTGCAATTTGGTTGTCTGTTTGTTCAATTATCTTCTACGGCTGATGATTCATCTGGGAGAACACAATTTCACCCCATGTGTCTCTACATCTGGATTCGTTACATGTCCCCGAATCCTCACGTCTGAGTGATGGGTTCGATTTGTTATTGACTGATGCCCTTGTTATTTGCGTTACCACGTTTCTAGTTAGAATTCGAGCGTTCCTGTTGCAATTACGCATTTACTGAGCCATTTTGCTTGTATGTTGATATGATATGTAGCATGATAGCGAACTTCCCCATTTTTTTAGATCATCTATGACACTATCTCCCACGCATTTCACTGGGCGGTGCTCTCCGATGTCTCGTAATCCGACGCACGACAGCACTCTCGAGATATTGGATAGTACCAAGATTCGCACGCCCGGCTCTATTACGCTTAGAGGGTTCTCTGACTGCCACATACGTGTGCTACTCTACAATATGATGAGCTACTTATCTGGTGTCTTCACCGTAGTATTGATACGTGTGTGATTGTAAAGTCTATACCTTCCGTATCACCTCTTTATTGCGATTTTGTGCATTTTCTTGTACTTGACCTCTCTCCTTGTTCTATAAGTCGCCGCACTTATGGCTCCTTGTCTCGGCTTCAATAGGGTTGATGTGTCTAAATTGTGGCGTGGCGATCTCTTCTGTGTGAAATATGATACCTACCATTTCGAGACCTGCTTGAGTTAATATAGATTCGCTTGTTATTGCATAAAAGCACGTCTATGTTCCGCCTACTCGCCGATGTTTGATGCCAGTGCTTACTATATGCCTGCGTGTGCATAAGGGTCGATCTCTCTAGGATTACCTTAGCGCTTAATTGCGTTTGGTTGAAACGGACAAGCTTCATATACTCTTATTCAAGTGTATAAATATGGTTTTTTTGTTCGTAACATACTACTCGACTATCTTTTGAAGGAAATTCTATATAGATATCTTCGTCCCGCTACCCAGATTAAGTTGTCATAAATGCTTCTCTGTGTTAACGTAATAATTTTGTAGTTTGTGGTCTGCCATTGATCTAGTTACTTTAACTCAGCTAAATACAGCACCCCTCTGTTACAGCAGGATCTGCCTTGATGACTTTTCACATTCTAGGTCATCTTTACGTTTCCACTCAATGCATTTCTAGCTCATAGTCGACTTTAAGTTTCGCTTCTGACCTTCAGTCTTGTTTCGCGAATTAGTTCACATAGACTGTCTCTCTTTAAGCTGTGCGATTAGTCCACGACTCAGACTCTGAGCTTAGTCTTGTGTCTCTTCTCTAGTGTGTAGGCGGAGCACTCTCTGCCTTATCTAAGTACTACACTGACGTTGCTTAGCTGAACTCTACATTATGTTGTGACCTTACCTTCTAATCTAATAGGCTTCGTACGACTTAGGCTTGGACTCATCTAACCTCTTTATCACATCATATCAATCACCTCATATAAACCCATCTACATCAGTTTGGATTGCCCTTTCAATAGAAAAAAAAAACAAAAAAAATCATTTTCACAAAAGATAATAAATAAGCGACTTTGCTATATTGCCAGCGAGTTAGTGCACCTTCTTACATTCGATTCATGTAGGATATAGCCTAGATACCATCGCGATTTTCAGAACACTCCATGAATTGCTAAGTTGATCTGCATTATCAATGGTATTATATTGAGCCGAAAAGTCATCTAAGGTTCTCTAATTTTCTTTATATTTTAAGCAGGTGCAAGTCCGTCTTCCAGCTCTCGATCAATCTCTGCGTCGACATACCGAGATGTTTATGAGGCCACTCAACTCAGATTGCAACTAAGCCTCCTCGTGTGACCAACATTCAATACTCTAGTCTGCGAGTAGACCGTAAAGCCACAAAATTGTGCCATTACTAACTTTACTTTATCCGGGTTGTTCCCATCACTGATGAGCAAGGATGTCTCCTTAAATATAATTGTTCCGTTGAGGAGCAGTATCAATAACGTGAAGTAATTTAAGGATTAGACTTTGGAGCACTATCTTGTACCACAGCCATGTTTGAAAGCAATCCAAAAAGCCTGATCCACACACCCCTTACACTTTTCTTCCCCAGAGCCACTTTTCGTTTCTCTTGTCAACAGCAGGAAATGAAGACTTGCAACCAAACTGTTGTCATCCTAAGGGATTTCTTCTTCCGTTATTTTTTTTCTGAAGACATACCCACGTTTCAAGTAACACGCAATTCGCTCTACGCTCCTCGATTCTCATTCTCCAGATATTTAAGATACACCTATTGCTCTTTTAACGCGTATTTGATTCGCCTTGTTTCTAAATAAGATTCTTCTCCCGTTTTCCTTGGCAAAGTTCTCCCATAGTTCTAGTAGTTCTTTTTCACTTTACCTTAGATAATGTAATCTAGACTACTTGGATAAGACTCTATTCACAGCCGATTGCAATGTCAGAATAAACAATGGTAACCATTAGACCACAACGTCACATTCCGATCACTCGCTTGAACTGCTTACAAGGGAACCATAGTTAGAACGAAGAGCTTTCACCACCTATACTGACTTGTGAGAGGAGTAATGCCTATCCTCGTTTTCTTTTATACAGAAGCCCGCTGTCATTGACAAGATATGAGTCCAAAGACCTTCTTTCTTGCAGTGCACACGGTTTAATACTAGATCAGTTCTTCTAGTGTATACTGACGGTGAGACTACTTACACATTCTGCTTTTTTTTTATAAGGTGCATACGACATATGGAGTGGACCATAGAAATGATGTGCTGGTCAAGTTCACAGTTGCACGTCCGCTACAAGTCTTTAGCTTTAAGTGATCGTACAGATCGAGATCGCATTTCGCCTGGCAGATAGAATGTATCACATTCGTTTTCTCCGATTTGAGAGTCTATGTTATAGTTAGGATACGTTCACTTTCCTTAAGTCAACTATCTGCCTTTCTATAGTATTAAAATTACCATGTTCTTTATGTCTCATCTTTTTTCATTTCTTTAGCATCCATATAGTTTTCTTCGGACTATTCTAACTTATGGAATCAAAATTAATGATCGACCTCACAATCCAATGTACTTGCCGAGAGGCTCTTTCGTAACCCAAAAAAACCACTTCCCCCCATTCCCTTCATACATCAAATCAAATCACCTTGCAACCCTTTGAGCCTTAACCTATTGTACCACCATGAAAATGTGTGCTCCCCAAATGTAGTATCCAGTGATATGAACATTACGCGTCTCGCGATTTGTTTCGAATCAGAAAGATCTTTGATTCCAAAAGTTGGAATACTAAGGTCGTACTCGCACTTAATTGAGCAGCAAAGGTCAAAGGCAAAGGCAACTAATTTTCTTTACGGTTATTTCTCAAGGTTTTCAAAGGTTTCAAAGGTTTTCGCCCTACTGGCGTCTCATGCTTTTTGATTTTTCAATCATGTCCGATCACATTTTTCTGAACATTCCTATTATCGGTCCCATATTTATAAATTATTTTTCTAGATATTTTGATTTCTAATGAATTTTGCAATGTTTAAAATACGCAGAAATACGCAGAGAATACAGAAAATTGGAAATACTCGGCTACGTGGACCTTCTAGCCATTCTCGAATCCTTGCTTGGAGAGCAGAAGGGTTCAATAATGAGTGTGTTGAATCGAGGCAGAAATCCTATAAATGAGAAATCAAAATATTCGATAAGTTTGAAATACTATACGAAAATTCGAGGCTTATACTGCCAGAATGTAATGAGGTCGTATATCAACGCTTTCAGAGAGCGTATATACGTCCGACATAGCTTGGTATATCGCGTCAACTGTTGCATCACTACGAAACTGCCAAAAGCTTATGGAAAGTGAGGAGCTTATATAACGTTCTCAGGTTAGATGAGGGTATGATACGCCTTCTCGGAAGATGAGCGTATATACGCATCTCCTAGGACGTATATACGCTAGGGTTTTTGTGCTTCGTTTCTGTCCTCAGTGTTACATCGCTTCTTGCCTTGCTCAAGTCCGACACACTTCAAATGCTTCCTACGCATACTCTCATCTCTCATCTCTCTAAACCACTCAAACTATATACATGACGTTTTAATTCAAAGCATCGATTCTCTTTCAAAGCAAAAGCGTAACAGGTTGAATCTTGAGATTACTCACCACTTAATCTACTCTCCCTATTCATTTAATTTTACGTAACTGTTATAGTTTTTTTAATGTAGATTAAACATGATAGGAAACTCACTTTTAAACTTGTTTCATGTAAATATGTAGGGTTTTCACATTTTGCCAAGTTTTCATTGGTTTATGTTTTTCATTTTCATTTATTATTATTCACATGTCATACTAACCTTCTTTATCTTGAAGCAACTAGAAGGCGAAGAATCGCATTGACGCTTGCGTTCTTATCAAGGTACCTAACAATTATTTCTTTGTATTTCATCGTACGATTCAGGCTATAGATACGTTTTCATGCGTTTTTAACAAACTAATGTTTAATTTCTGTTGCAGATTTAGAGTGGTAAACGAGAGTGAGTTTGGTCATATACTTCTAAGATTTATGACAACATTCATCTTATTGCATAATCTTTATCATTGTTAGTTACATGTTATATTCTGCCTATCAAAAGACTCGGAATTAATGTGATATGCACTTTAATCAGATTAACCATGCGAACAACCTGTTCTTAGGCACCTTTGTGAACCTATATACTTAAATCAAGGTGAATCAACTACATTTCATTAGTTAGATAGTCTCTTGTGCCTAATAAGTAACACACTTCTTGTAATTTAGTGGTTATTCGCTGTCTTAAGTGCTGAGTAACAACGTAAGTTATAGTGCATTCATATCATGAGAGGTTTGATATGAATTGCAATTAGACCGTAATAGAAGGCCGTAACTATGCGGGGAATTGGCGTTACAATTGATTCGTACCATTGTCCACCGAACCCACGACATGGTACTATATTTGCCATTATTTAGCTACCCGAAGCGCTTTTCGGTGCCGTCCGTAAATACACCTGTTCTAGGCACAGATGAATGAATCTGGTCGAATACCCCAGTGAAGTTCGCCAATTCTTACCACACATCAGTTCACATATGTCTCGAAACTGATCCATTGAAGCCTCCGTGGAGACACAGCTAATGACTGGGCGACCATCAAGATGGAGGTGGATTATGCTTTCCGAATATATCTACAAGTATAGATATCCCAGTTAGCGGCACATCAAGGGACGGCATTGTTTCCTAGTAATTTCAGCCAAATTCGCCCGGGAGTTAGACCAGCGGACTTTTGAATTTCCCCGACGAGGATCCATTGATGAACTGACGCGCTGGGCGTTGATATGTTAACTTTGAATGGATCGTGAAACCAAATAAAAGCTGATGCGGTTTGGGCTCTGGTTACGCCGAAGAAGGACTCGCCGATTTCCGTAAAGCATAACTTCAATGTTACAACAACCAAGCTGATACGAAGCTCATGCATATGTGGAATTAGAAGTCAGCCCATCGCACCGGAGTTGAGAAGTTGAGGCATAATCGGGGGACTCTTCCATTGATATCAATCACAATCTCTGGGAAATAGAAAGTCAGAAAGATGGCGCTTGGCCCTTTATCAAGCACAGTCTAGAAGGAACGAATGCCCGACATTTCAAAGAGATTAGTGTATACTACCTCACGCCGAAGCGGACAACAATTCAGACGCTTAAATGCTAAGTTAGTCTCATGATAACATCCCCAACTCATTAACCCATATGCCATTAGTCTGCGAAACTGGAACTAATCCCGCTCATTGTCATGCCTAGAGGGATGAAAGAACAAGACCATTCGTCAAGTGTGGAAATAGCCTTTTTCACATATCTGAAAAGTCTTTGTAAACACATGAAATATCCTCCTCAAGCTCGACGAAAGCACTACGCCTGAAAGGCGCTTGGCAATAATTTGGCTACAACGAGGGGGAAGTGCCATAAAGGGCTACACATAGTCGCTCCTTGTTATGCATTACCTCAAGAAGAAGAAATATCATGTATAATGAATCAGCGGCGTGTAAGTGGCACGCATGATGAGTTGGAAAAATTTGGCGGGTGAAGATTTTTATCACCCTTGGTTAATTGTTGGATAGTTATAACCCTGGAAAAGGACTGTCCGACACAATGTCAGAAAGTAGTGAAATACGTGAGCCAAAAAGAATGAGTCACCAATTGCAGCAAATGAACCTCCATCCCTAGCTACATATACTTTCACTTCCCCTTGCCATTTCCACATGGGCATTGAACATATTGGAAGAATTAACCCTCACAGACAAAGAGTGGGCATGAATCATCTTATCCCATCGACTTATTTCAATACAAAAGGGTAAGAGGCCGCCTCCTATGTACTCTTGAAGCTAAATCATTGCAATTCATGGGAACAAATATTGTTTGTCGCTAATGGAGAGACCACTGAAATCATTAGCGACAAACCAAACATTTCGAGAAGAGTGCAGCATGAGTTGATTGCCAAGTATTAAATATCAAGCTACTATCGGTTTACCTCCCCGTCATCATGCGCAAACACCACGGAGTGGTAGGCATGACACAGAATTGTAAAGAAATACATCGCGCCAAAATGACTGTAAACTAGGTCTGAGAGTTGCCACGAAGCTCACGTCGCTCTTATTGGGATAATAGGTAACTTCAATTCGGACTCTACACGATAACACCCACAACGTACCTCATCTTGTTATGAAACAGAAGCTGATTCAACACATTTAATTGGAGGTTTCATACTCACGTCATTCTGCTCGAAGCAAAAGTCCCCGATGGAACGAGTGTCACGTGCTAGATATGACGAATTCAACACATTTGCTAAATCGTATTGGAGGACGACCTCGCCTCGTCACGATAATAATGGGAATGTACAATCTATCAAACAAGAGGCTCACAGCATGTGAATATATCAACAATAGAGTTAAGCCTTCGTGTGAACACAGAGGAGGGTGTCACTTAGGTGTTAGAAAAGCATTAGAGTGACAGTAGATTGTGCTAGAGCCCTCGATTGCTCAAGGTTTGGCTCAC
>SNQN01011639.1:5661-18330 GCA_008642245.1 Bassia scoparia | reverse complement strand
GCCTAAAACATTACAGGAAACAAAATGGCCTACCCTCTCCTTGGAATTTCATATTTGAAATTCAAAGGAGAGGACGAAGATCAGCAGAGTGAGCTGTTAAACATAAAGTCTCATATGTCCAAAGTCCTGCATCCAAACAGCATTAACCTAAAGCACCAATCAATCTTAGAAAGAGATTCTAGCTACCAGTAACCCAAGGACCTTTTATAAACACCAAGTATACATAGGGCCAGTGAATTTCGTTTCAGACAGTAAGCAGATAAAGGAATCCACAAAAGCTGAAAATCCTTGGTTTCATAAATATCGGATAGCAGCACCCATCTTAAGTCTATTCTCAGGACAAAGCACAGGAATCTGAAGATCACCAAGTATAACCCAAGGTATGATTCACCACCTGCAAAGCAGTCAATAAAATCAGCCCAAAGAGACTGCCTATGCAGTCACCGTATGCAGTCCATAACAAAGGAAACAAAGAACACAGGTTAGAGGACCTGTGCAAATCCTGGCAATGCCAAAACTGCTCATTGTCCAGACTAAGAACCTCAAATCAACACTCGTCATCAAGCCAACCAATCCAAATCCGCCCTTTAGTGAAAACAAATTATTAATCAAGTCCACTTCCAACAAGAACCAAGACGTTTCCAAATGGCAGCCAACCGTTATTGATTTCATCTAGTCTCCAGAAGCCCAAAAACAGTGAGATGTTGAGAAGATAAGAAATGCTTTAGCTTCACTAACATTTGAGGGGTCAGTTGAGCCCACATAACATTGCCAAGGAGCAAAAGCTCATTCCTGGTGGATATAAGTGGACTATCCTAAAGCTAGGGGAAACTACCACCTCACCAGAACTTCTGCATAGGTGCCTACAGCCCCATCACAGCATCCAATCAACTCGAACCACAATGGAGCAACCATTAAGTTTTAACGAGCCATCCTTAAACCTTTAGTCACCTACTTCTGCCACCACCATTCGCTTTTCATCCTCCACGATGGAACAAGCCTGCAAAGTAATACAAGGGTAATGCATAAACAATAGCATCAGAGATACAACATTATGAACACAGGGCAGAATTGCCAGCAATCACAGGAGCTATCCACTCAGTTGCTGGTTCACAGCAGAACTATATCATAGAGATGTGAAGAGTCCCACGCAGCAGAGCAGGGTCCACGAGCACCATCACACCACCCTTAATGATCCACGTTCCAGCACCCCCACGCACTAGGTCCATAGTTTACCATAGAGACTTTTGTTTCTTAGGCGTTAGTCTTTGCCCCATCGAATCTAGGAACATTCTTGTAACCATTTTATACATTCTATGCAAAAGAGCTGGGAGTTATTGTACCATCACCTTGTTCAAAGTTTGTCAATAGGTCAACAATGTGTATTGTCTTAGAAGGGGCATATAAGTGATATCCATTCCAATAAGAACTCTCGCCAACGGAGACCCGCAATTGATTTTATGTACACCCTGAATCAGCACAAGAGTAGACAGAGACAAGACTACAGAGCGACTAAGAGACACTGAAGTTCCAACCATATCATGGTAATGTAGGAAAACGAACCCAAAGAGAAACATGGGTACAGATTTCCTTAGTGAAAATTAAAGCACGCGCAGTCCAAGGTTAATCACAACAGGCACTATTGACTTGAACACATATGGACCATAATGGGAAAGCAATTTATCAGCATCCGAGAGAAACACGAATCACAAAATACATCAACATGCTTACAAATCGCAGGTTTCTTCGCAAATTTCACTAAGTCTCATAATTATTTTTGAATAAACAAGCCATAGATGAGTATTAAGCCAACACATAATATAAATCACAGCATTGTCCCAAATTAGGCCGACCCCTCTCGCTTCTCCGAAATATTAACTTCAATTCAGTTATGCGTTCTCATATGAGACACAAGCATTCATTTCAATGTATGTGGTGTGAACTAACGTTACAAGCATTACCTCGTGAACCAACTGGGTCCCTTGTTAAAAAGAAATTCTCCAAGTCCTCAATGCAGAAGCTCCGCCATTACTTGTGTTTAGCAGATAGGAAGTAGTGTTCTGTATCCATCCTGAACACCTGAACCACAGCCTGACTAGTCACACGACCCACGGTGCAGCACGACCAACAAAACACCAACGCAGCAGATTTCACAACAAAAGTACTTCCAAGCACTGTGACCCACCGGAACACCTACCAACGACAGCCGCAGAGAGTGGCCAGCCGAACCAGCAACATCCGTCACCGCAGCTCGCACAGTAGCACGATCCAGCATGTAGTCAGAATACATCAATAATCATCGAAGATCCACGAGCTGAACCTTACAGCCGCCGATAATTGCATTCGATTTGCAGACCACCCGCAACATCAATGAAGAAAGTGAGCCAACGAGAAATCTTGTCGAAGAAGTAAGGGAGAGAGGCACGCTGCCTCGACGCTTCTTACTCATAGTGAAGTCGAGTGAGGAAAAGGAGCCACAAACCCTCAATTCTGGAATCGCCATTGAGTCTTTATTCTCAACTAAAGTCCCCTTCTCATCACCCTCGCATTAACCGTTGTCCGTGGTAGGATGGGCGGCGACAGACAAAACCCGAGCCAGTACGAGCATGGCAGCCGACACGCGCATGTCACAACACAACAGCAGCAAACACCTGCCTGCTGTTCTCTCGCTTTCCCTTCTTTATCGTTTCGTATTAAATTATTCTCAATTACCTTTCATAATGTGTTGTTTAGTGTTTGAATGAGTTTTAGGTTTGCTTCATTAATTTCGGAGCGATTTTGGGACTCATTTGCGAGCACTACGTAGCCATTAAAGTAGGTATGTGAGAGAGGCTCAGGAGTGGAGCCCCCCCTCCTCAGCCTTTTTACGCGATATATATATGATTATTCGCCATCAAGCATCGGAATTTTGACATACTGCTACACTCTTTTGGTCAATAGTCACGTTCGTAGTCGATGGTGTGATTCTAATCTTCATTGGAAACTACGATCTTCGAGAGCTTTCGTTTTATAGGTCAATATGCCTAATTTGGAACCAACCAGAGCTCGAGATTGCCTTCGGCAGTAGCGAGACGAATCTGCGCGGCGATTTACCCTGACCGATCGGTAAACCGAGCCTGAAACCGATCAGTTTGGCTAATCCGATCGGTTCAGGCTCAATTTACCAATTTTAAATTATCATTCTTTTATGGGCTTTTAATCACAAGGATAATAATTATTATTTTTAGCAAAAGCTATCTTACTTGGAGATTCAAAGAGTATTAAAGAGAGATATCCAAATTGTAAACTACTTTAGATTATTAGATTTTGTGTTAGTTTAAGGAGATTACTTTTTTCTCTTTACAAAACCCTAGTTAAGTTTTTACACTTCAATTATTACAATAGTTCTTCCCTTAGTTCTCATTTATTGCCGATCTCGGTATTATTACTTAATTCCTTAATCTCCTTTATTCTTTGTTATTATGTCTAGTTTATGTTTTTTCGAATATTCTTTTATTATGTCTTACATCTGCACTTATTGATGGTACCCTTTCCCTTTCTACGGCTAATTGGGAGATTCTTATGAGCAATATAATTAGCATTGTTTTGCGTTTGATTCACAATCCATACTTTGACAATTTAATCGAATTCCCTATTATATGTTCTTCATGTTATATTCAATAAGGTTAGTGCAGCACTTAATGCATAATTAAGATTGGTCAGAGTTTCTAGATCTAGCGAGCTTGAAACTTAATACAAGAATCTACGTCATAATAGGTTTGAACGGACCTATCCTATGGTCGAGAGATACGATTAGAGGTAGATTCTATAGGTGTCATCATACGATTCGAAGAGAATTTATTCTTGTTCATTGTTGCCTTATATGTAATTTTGATACCCTATTATTGTTAATTTGTTGTTATAGTGAACCAATAGCCTAAGACTTTAGTTTAATTATAGTTTATTTTATATAATTCATTGTTCATTTTCATTAGTAGTAGTCAATATAATCAATCAAAGGCTCTTTTACTAATCTAGATGCTTTTAATTAGTTAATAATTAATTGTTGCTTCCTTGTGGATTCAACCCTGTTACCACTACCTACATTAGTTAGTTTTAATAGGTTATTTTTGATAGGTACGCGACAAGCCTGTCAATCACCCGATGAAAATAGCGGGTTTCCGCATGAATTATCTCGAATGACCTAGAATTGTTGTAGAAATTTGGCATGCCTTTTGTTATCTCACTCRAAAACCCTTGTTGAACATACCCAAAATCCACTTGTGTCACTCAAATCTGTGATTCTAGCCGTCAGAACAAAACCAATTGCCTCATTAAGTTCGAAAATAGTCAAGGTGAGAGTCTGGTTGAAGATTCGGAAGGTCACCATGTTCTCCTTGTAAAAATCAAAGCTTGACACAAAATCGAGTGTGAGTTAATTAAGAATATGTCAAAGGTGGTTGCCGAACTATATGCTCCCTGTCACCCAACGGAACGTTGTACTTTGAAGGAATTTCAAGGTCACTCAACACACTTAGACCCACGTTTGTCGAAAATGACTCGACATGCTCCATGATGCCAAGCATTTCACAAGTCCTCAAATGCATTAATCTAGTGGATTGTAGTTTTTCGGACCTTGAGTCTTTCCATCCTAGAGGCCATGTCTCCTACCGGAATGATTCTATATGTCTTGGGCATGATTGGTTGGTCAGAGTCCAAGTCATCCTCCTCTTCCACTGGGGGTTGAAGGAGGAAGCATTGGCGGCGGACTTACGCTTCTTGTTGAACTTCCTTGCGAAAAAGCTCATTTTAATATGGTACCTAAGTAACAAGAAGTTCAAACACACTAAGCATAAGGTAGTATGGAAATGAGAGTTCTCATGCTTTTCACAACAACTCCCTCAAATGTTTTGTTTCAACACCAACAACTCCTTTAGTTTTCAAAAACTAAATTTAAATATTTAATTACATAAATAAATAAAGCTCCTTCTTATTTTTTTACAAGCTCAAACTAACAAATATAAATAAGCTCAAATTTTCTTTCAAAAATTTGACTTGAATTGAAACAACAATGTCAAAATTAAAAATCATTCCTATTGAAAAATTTCACAATAGTGAAGTCATGAAAATTCATGTACAACATTGCAAAAAATAATTAAAAAAATTCTTTTCAGATTGTCCTCCTTTTTTTTTTGAAATTTCTGTTTTTTTTTTTGTATTTTTTCGGATTTTTTTTTTGTTATTCTGATTTATTGAAAAGAAATGCAAAGAAATCGAAACAATATGTGTTCATGAATTAGCATGACTCAAAATTGGGTGGTGATTTTAAATATTGAAATTGCAAAGATTCACGATAAAAACAAAAATAAATCATTTATATGAACAAATAACCCATATAACTTCAAACTAAAATTTTACATGAATTCCTCACAGAATCAACTTAACTAAATCAAACCTCACTAATAACAATCAACCAAACTCGCATTATACGAAAGTAAACTTCACAATTCTAAATAATACTCAAAGCAATCTCAAATTGGGCAAATAAGAAATATGAAAAAACTTAGCACAACTAACAAACCAAGCATCAATTCTTAATAACAATTCTAAAAAKTGATTAAAGGAAAAGATTAGAGAATGTTACAAAGCTTGAACACCAGAAATTTCAATGATTTGTAAGCTCCTACGCAAAAATCCAGAAAAAATGGTTGAGGGGAAATGTAGAGGCATGAATTTGATGAAGTTTAATTTGGTGAAAATTTGAAGTGATTTAGTGAAGAATTGAGTGAGATATGGAGATTTGAAGTATGAAAGTGAGAAGGTTTGGAATTTTTAGTTTAAATGTGTATGAGTGAGTATGAATAAATTAATGATGAATGATGATGATGAAAGAAGGAATGAGGAAGGGGGTACACGTMAAAATGGGTGGTGAGGTGTGAGTAGGGTGGGGCCGAGTAGGGGGATTAGGAAAAAGAAAAAGAAAAGGAAATAGGAAGGGGGGAAAAGGGAAGGGAGCCAATTCGGAGGGAGGGAACAGTAGAAGCTCCAGCTGCAAGACAGGGTCCGGAGTCACCTCCACCACCTTGAGCCACTTAGCCCCTCGCACCTTAGCGTCCCTACGCCCTCTTCCCATGAGACTTGTTTGGGTCTAGCTTTAGTCTCTTGCCCCCAGTCAGAATCAGAACATTCATGTACTCTTTTACATTTATGGCAAAAGAGGCAGTCGTACCGGTATAACACCTTGTTCAAAAGTTTTCCAATAGGGTCAACAATGTGTATTGTCTTAGAAGGGGGCTTAGTGATATCCATTTCAATAAGAACCTCGCAAAGAGACCGCAATTGATTTGTCTGACCTGAATCAGCACAAAGAGGAGTACCCAAGACACTACAGATGCGACTTAAAGGAAACCTGAAGTCCAACAAGTCAATGGTAAATTAGGAAAACAACCCAAAAGCAACGAATACGGGTAAAGGATTTCTTATTGTATGAAAATTAGAACGACAGGGTCCAAGGTTATATCACAACAGGCCTATTGAGTTGAACACATATGGACCATTGTAGAGAGAACAGCAGATTTATCAGCATCCGAGAGAAAACGAATCACAAATAACCATCAACATGCTTAAAATCGCAGTTTCTTCGCAAATTCACTAAGCTCAATAAATTTTTGATAAACAAAGCCATAGAAGGTATTACCCAACCACATATACAGCACATCAATCCAGCATATGCTCGCCAATTAGCGATTCCCCTTTGCCTATCAGTAGCGTCCCAATTGAGCAACAACTTACCATTCAACGTAGTGGGTGGAACAAACGACAAGGGCATACCTCGTGAAGCCAACGGCCCCTGAAAAAGAGAATTCAGCCTCAGAAGAAGGCTCCGCCATTACTGGAGCAGAAGGCGAAGTATGTTTCTTGGACCCACCTAGACACCCTCGGAACCAGCCTGACTAGTCGACACACCACAGTGCAGCACGACCAACAAAACACCCAACGCAGACAGTTTCACACACACACTTGCAGAGCACTGGACCACCGGACACCACCGACGACGCCGCGAGAGTGGCAACACAACCGCACACATCCGTCACGCACAGCTCGCACAGTAGCACGCCGCAGAGAGTCAATACATCAATCATCGAAAGACATCCAACGAGCTGAACCTTAAGCCGCGAAAATTGCATTCATGCAGACCCCACCACACATCCAGAGAAGGAGAACGAAAACGCGCAAGAAGTAGGGAGAGAGAGGTGCCTCGACGTTCTTACTCATAGTGAAGTCAGTGAAAGAGGAGCAAAACCTCATTCTGGAAATCGCCATTGGAGTCTTATCTCACTAAAGTCCCTCTTCAACCTCATTCCGTTGTCCGTGGTGTGGGCCGGCGGACGGCACAACACAGGCAGTGGAGCAGCACACAGCAGAGTCCACAACAACAGCAGCACCGCCTCCTGCGCTTTCTCTCGCTTTCCTTCTTATTTTGTATAAAAATTATTCATTACCTTTGCTACTAATGTGTTTGTTTAGTGTATTGAAGAGTTTTAGGTTCTTTCACTGATTTGGAGTGATTTTGGACTCATTTGCGAGCACTACTAGCCATAGAAGAGTAGTGAGGAGCTAGGTGGAGCTACGCGAAATGATTATTGCAAGCATCGTTTACATATGCTCACTCTTTTTAATAAGTCACGTTGCTATGTCGGATTGGTGTGATTCTATTTCATTGGAAACTAGACTTCGAGAGCTTCGATTTATAGTCAATACCACATTTGCAACAGAGCTCGAATGCCTTCGGAAGTAGCCAGCGATCTGCCCGATTTACCCAACCATCGGATAAACCGAGCCTGAACCGATCAGTTTGCTAATCCGATCGGTTCAGCTCTCGATTTATCCAATTTTAATTATTTTCTTTGGCTTTTAATCACAAGGATATATTATATTTTTAGCAAGCTATCTATCTTGGGATTCAAGAGTATTTAAGGAGATTTCCAAATTTGTAAACTACTGTATTAGTTAGATTTTAGTTTAGTATGAATTACTTTTTCTCTTTAAAAAACCCTGTTTTTTTTAATTCAATTATTCATAGTTTATCATTGTTCTTCATTATTCTGATTCTGGTATTATTCTTAATCCTCTATCTCCTTTTATTCTTTGTTCTAGTTATGTTTTTCTCAATTGTTTATTATTGTTTATTATTGCATTATGATTGAGTAGTTTCCTTTCTAGGGCAATTGGATCTATGGCAATATAGAGTTTTGGTTTGATTCAATTCATACTTTGACAATTATCGAATTCCTATTTGATTCTTCAGTTATTCAATTAGGTAGTGCCCAACTTAATTGCTAATTAGATTGGTACGAGCTTCTAAATCTAGCGATTGAAACTTATACAAGACATTATCATCATAGTGAACGAGCATCCATAAGGAGAGATTATACGATTTAGAGTAGTTTTATGGTTCATTCGATTTCGGAGAGACATTGATCTTGTTCGATGTGCCTTTTGTGAGATTGTTGATACCCAATTATTGTTAATTTGTTCTGATATGGAACATAGCCTAGACTTTAGTTTAGTAGTTATTTATTATAAATTCATGTTTCATTAGTAGTGTACAATAATCATCAAAGCCTTTTTAATCTAGACTGCTTTAATAAGTTATAATCATATGTTGTCCTCTGTGGATTCAACCCTTTACCACTACCTACATTGATTAGTTTTAATAGGTTATTTTGATAGTACGCGACAAGACTTCGAAACTCCCGACGATAAATGCACGGGTAAGGATTCCGCATAGAAATTATTCTCGACTACCGTAATTGTTGTAAATTTGAGCATAGTCCTTTTGTTATCTCACTCTCACCATTAAACCGTTTTGAAGCATACCCTCATTATTCAGTAACCATGTCGCGTATCCCTCAATTCAATCTGTAATTTTACTCCTCAGATCTCATAACCACTCTTACACTCATAACTCCCGAAACAATTTCACAATACGAGTTCCTCTGGCTTTAAATTCCGCATACTCACCACATGTTCTTGTTGTAAACAACTCTTGGACCATAATCGGTGTGAGTTCATATAATGAAGCCTAGCCAAATTTGCTATGTGTCAATTAGATAGCATCCTAACAATTGTGATGCTCCCTGCACAACGACGAACGTAGTTGAAGCTATATGTACTTTAAGCTCATCTCAGCCGATACGTATAAGTCATTCAACAGACTCTCGTAGCCCACCATTTCTCGCACAATATGATGCTTATTTCCATGCTCCAAGCATTTCACATCTTCCTCTATTATTTATATATGGATTGTGTAGATTTCGGACCTTGTAGTTCCCTCCTCGCTGCTAATCTTTGTACCGGAAATCGTTATCTTGATCTGTCGTTTGTATGCCGTATGAATATGTTTGGAGCCGACGTCCCATCTTATCTCTCCTCTTAGTTCCCTACCTAGCTCTCGATTGACAGCAGAACTACCCACTGTCAAGGCGCGACACTATACGCACGACACTCGGCCTAGAAACTCTTTGCCGGAGGAATGACCGCCTCCTTCTCTCAACCTCCCCGTATCCATACAATTACCACAAGTCATCCACAACCACCTATTTGATCAAATAATCGGATGTATTGGAAATTAGTAGTTTCTTCAGCTTATCCACAACAATCTATCACCTTCAATGGTTATTGTCTCAACCCAGCCCTAACCCTACTTAGTTTTCCACATACTACATCTATACACTCATTCTCCACCATTATCTATTAAGTAACAGTACACCTCCTCTCTTTTTATATTACGCAAAGACCAACCCTACCCCACCCCATCTACATAAGCTCAAATTTTGTCTTCAAAATATTTGACTTGAATTGAAACAAACTATGTCCTCAAATTAAACAATCTATCTATTGAATACGATTTCAGCAATGTGATTATCGTGAAAATTAGTGTATCAATTGCAAGAGATACTTAAAAAATTCTTTTCAGAATACCGCACTTCTTTTTGAACTTTATGCTTTTTTTCTTTCCTTGATTATTTTCGAGATTTTTCGTTTATATATCTATATTATTGAAGAAATGCACAGACAATCCATATGTTTTAAAATGAAATTAGCTGACTCAACCATTGGTGTCTGTTTTAAATATTAAATTGCAAACTTCACGCACTAAACAATAAATATTCTGATACATAACCCATATAACTTCACACTAAATTTACATGCAATTCTCCATAACTAACTAAACTCAACGCTCACTAATAACTCCAACAAAACCTCGCATTATCGACAGATAAAACTTCAAATTCATATTCAATACTAATACTCGAAGCAATCTCAAATCTGTGGGCAATGCACAATATAGAAAGATGTTACTCTAGCACAATAACCCAAAAAGCCTATACATCATTCGATTAATCAAATTACTACATGATTAAAGTAAACACCTAGCGAATATGCTCCTTATCCAAATGACTTCTCACCGAATTTCCAATGATTTTTTGATTTACTACGCATAAAATCGATAGTCTTGATTTTAAGAGAAAATGTGAGCTAATTTATGAAGTATAATTTGAAGAATATTGGAGACTTAGAATGTTAATGCCCGAATTCAGTTGAGCTTATGGTAGATCATTTGCAGTATGAAGTGAAATAGTTTCTGTAAATATAATTCGTGTTCAACATTGTGTATGAATGAGTCACCATCAGCAATTAAGATGATATTATGATATGAAGAGGATGAGCAGTCAGCCGGGTACCGTTACCTATCGTTGTGAGGTGTGACGTTGTAGTCTCGTATAAAAGCGTTTGAGCTTCTCCTCTGCGAGTTATGAGTTTAGAACAAGAAACAGAAAGTGAGATATTAGGTGGGAAAGGAGACTCGAGGTGTGATTTACAATATCTTTTTCCATTTATCTTGTAATCGTATCACCGCAGATATTTCAGATATATAGCTCATGACCCCCTTGGTTGTTTCCAAAATTAAACCCTATTTATCAAAGTCTCAATATAATCAAAAATCTACCATACACCTCCAACAAACTCAAACCTGCCTCCTAGAAATTCTCAATTACGAACCAATCAGTTACACCACAATCACTCACACAACACCGATTAAGATTTAACACTCATCGCGATACACTTCAACCTATCCCTACTCGAATAAAACTCCAAGAACACTATCCCAACTACTCACATCCAACACAAACCAGCCTCTACAATACTGCATCACAAATCTAAGACACAAAAGTCTAGTGAGGAGCAGATGCCCATCGGGTCCCCCAGAAACGCTCTTTAACGTCACTAGCTGCCCATTCAACCACTTACGGTGATCCCTTAAGCACTATTCTATCTTACAAGTGCACTACGCATTTGACAACTCACTAATCTACACCACACAATGACATCACCCGAGGCTCCAAATGAGAGGAAGTGGCACTGTCAGAACTTTCTAGAAGAATCTTCTTTTGCTTCCCATTCACCCCTTTCTAGACTTGAGAGCCATGGAGTGCCACTCATCAAAGAACTTACCATTCGTTCACCAAACACGACACAAAATCACATGACCTAACATCTAGCTCGACCTACCCTTACCATATTATCAAGCTCATTATCTTTAATATGTTCTCTCCATGTGCATCTTCTATAACACTTCGCCTACTTCCGAAGACACAAAGAAACACTAGCATACCTATGGACAGCTTCAAGCATCAGAACCAAGAAATCACATATGTGAGAGAATTAACATATGCCATTCCTTACCAACACTTATGAACTAGCCATCCCTTTCTTCGAAAGATGACCCTTCCATTACCACCATAACTTAGTAGGATGCCTTGCCTCTACAATCGTGCAGCCCATGTGTGGGCTAGAGAGGCCTCACAAGAATCAAATGGATGTCTGAATGGACATTATATACCAAAAAATCATTATTTGATCAATATGCCCTCTCTGTCCAAATTGAGAAGACATTCTCAGCCACCAAACACCAACAAGACTTGGTTGCTACTGTCTCAACAAATATGCAAGGATCCAAACGTGGTACTAGCTTGAGAATTTGAGAACTGCTTTAAGAACACGGTTTGTCTGCCACACTAATCCGCATAAAAATAAGTTCATATTATTATACTATACCACCAATGATCAAGAATGGAGAATGTGCCTGCTCAACTTCTCTTCGTATATCTCTTTAGATGGACATAACGCGTTTAGATGCCGAGATTGGTCGTTGTGGCCCACTTGGATGTCTTGCAGTCTTGAACGTTCGGAAATTAGGCTCTTAATCGGATGAGAACACACTAATGTAGTAGGATAGTGAATGTTGAGCTTCCAAGAAGACCAAACGAGCAGTTTCGAAGATTTCTACAGAGGGATTAGGCATTTCGGAGAAAAGCGGTTGACCCTTAGCCCCAATGGAGTGTTGCTCACCTCCCACGATCCCACCCTCCTTGCATTGCTGTCCCTATCTTCGTAGCCACTGGTTCTTCTTCTTTTCCTTTATCTTTTTCCCACCTTGATGGGTGTGGCTCTTTGTTCATGGCGGTGTTCTGCTCACATATAGACATGCTCATCAACGCATACTACTGGGTGTTGACTTCGTTTAGGCTTCAGGACTGCCTCACTCTTTCTCTCAGTTTTGCTCTTTTTCACCTCTCATCATTATCAAACTTCTTTTCTGTATTCATCTACACTTGCTCCACA
>SNQN01011638.1:8301-18330 GCA_008642245.1 Bassia scoparia | reverse complement strand
CATGGGTTGAGGACAACCTTGTCTATTGCTCAAACCATAAATAAAGTAATGAACTAAACTAAGTCATATGTTGGAACTGAGTTAAACTATTTATACAGGCGCTAATCTGTTTGACAGGTGTGGTGATGATTTTTGGGATTGAGTTATTTTTTATCAAATGTATATATAGAACGTGGTTTAGTGGTTATTAACACCATCGCAAGGTTTTCTTTGTTTCTTAGTAGTTGTCGTAAATTGGAATGTCCATTTTTAGGGGAGATGTTGTCCRTTTGTTTTCTCGATTTCGTATGTTGTTGTACTCAGCTTTGCTAATTGCGTGTTTTTGTGTTTGTATGTGTCATCCACGTTTTCTTTCTTTTGGTGAACTTGTGATGATCCTTATTTCATTTGGAAATTGATGGGAGTAGACTTTTCACAGGATTTACAATAAGGTGACTAGCCTTGGATTGATGGGTTGAGTGGAGAGTCGTCCGTGCTTTTAATTGTTTATTTCATATCATAGACTTTTCAGAACGATTTTGATATTTCAGGTCTTAAAAATGGATTTACCTTTGTGTGAGAAGAAGGGCSTTAAATGGTTCCAACTTGTCAAATAAGTTTTATTTTGGAGTTATACATTTTGGTTGAACAATTTCTTATTCTTGGTTTTCCGCTGCAAAATGTTTTAGTGTTAACGTTTTAACACGTGGCGGTAACATGTCAATAGTTCTCCGTATTTTCAACATAGTATAGCGCATGTAAAAAGAGAGAGTTATTGGGGTGTTACAAGTAGGCTCATGGTAGAAGAGGGTAGCATTGATGACCCGATGCATTAGGGATTTGAGCTTTTGGTTTTCCTCTTCGTGGGGCAATTTGATTTTGTAAGGTTCTTTCGGGGTGGGGTTAGAGAAGCCCTCACCCGGATTTTAGGGGTGGTTAGTTTTTTGTGATTTCTGGGAGGATCCCGAACGGAAGAATTTTTTTGAAAACTGAGGCCATTTGTGGTGTTTGGGTTTAAAGGTTCAATGCTCAAAATCCACACAACAATAGCCACTACTCTTCAATTCATAACCCAATTCAACAATGCCACCAAAAAATTCACACTAACGATTCACAAACAATCCAAAATCTCCAATTAACTAAATCAAATTCAACAATCCCGAATCAACTTCACCAAAAACTCACCACCATAAAATTCAAACCACGATATCAATACCAATCAAAAGAACTAATTCCAAACCACTCCCAAAATAATGAGTATAAAAAATTCCAAGCATGCATTCACTCACAAATTCATTCAAATAATTCAAGAAAATTCAAATTCACAAACTGTACAGGCGCATGGGCGACACTGGGCCGGACTGGGTCTGGTCCCTCTGCTCCGTGGGGTACAATTAGTTGATGACTCGGTTTATTGCTAGAATTGAATTCTTGCTTTTGCATAGTGTGAGTRTGCCWGGAGTTGTGGGTTTATACTCGAAACGAGTAGAGGAAGTCGCCACCTCACTTCTTTCGGGAAGCTGCAAAACCCGGTTTAAGTCTTGCCTATAATTGCATAAAGCAAGGCGAAGGACTCCAGGTTTGGTCAGGAACCAAGGGTCTGGATTAGGGGACAAGGGTAATGGAGAAGTAGTGCACAATGCCCCCATGTGTCTAACGGCCTCTACTCGGTCATTGCGAGTCCATTATCAAAAAGACAACAACAAAGACATTTCCGTTTTAACCCTAAGCATGAAAATTACTTGGTGGGTTGTTTAACAGAAATAGTTGCACATAGGACTAATTTGTTGTTGCGACATGTGTTGTTTAGATCCGTATTAAAAGTGCCTAAAAACCAATTTGTCCAAGAATGAACCTTATTAGGCGTGAGAACATGTAGTTTGTCGATCTTGTTTAAGATATAATAATAGTGTTATTTGCAAAAATGCAAGCATTCAACAAGAATTAAAGTTGTGCCTAATGTTGATTTTAATTCATGTCGAGTAGTTTTTAATCAATATTACATTCTAATTTGCAAAGAAATTTCAAATTTCTAACAAGCATGAAAAAAGGTGTAAAGAAATTGAGACATTGGCCTCAAACTAACCTTGCAACACGACGCTTTCGATCGAGAACGATGCTTTTGGACCCTTTGAAACCCTTAAGAAGCTTTACGGACCCTTAAGAACCTTAAAGAACCCTTAAACAACTTTTGAAATTGTGTTTAATTAATGTGTTTAATAATTTGTGTAAATGSTTGAAGAATTTTGAGAGAGTTTTAGAGAGAGAAACAGACAGAGTGATAGTACAAATGTGAATGTATRAAGCGTGAATGTCTACAAATGAGGACCCGGGGCCTCGTATTAATAGGAAAAGCTTAAAAAGGAAAGATTATGGGTAAAATTAYGCTCAAAATTCCAAAAACATGGGCACAATTACGCCCAAAATTGGGCAAAATTCGGTGCAGCTTTTCTGCTCCCATTTTTACTCAACTTGCCTTATTTGCCTCGATTTWAAAAAGGRAAAAAAATATTTGTTTCTTGCAGGAGTGTTTGGYTTGCAAGGGAAGCTAGTGGGATGCACCTAGAAATCCTTGGGGAGCAAGCTAACTAGGCCCCACATCTTAGAATGTTCCGGAAGCCTCCAGAACGAGCCGTTTTGCTCGATGCGCGTGTTTTTCTTCGAAAATTCATAACTAATTTTCTAATAGTCCATAAATTATGGAAAAATTTTCATAAAATTCCTTGTGAAAAATAGTGCATTTTTTTTAAAAGTTTGTGAATTTTGGAATTGTTTTCATAATTCAATTAATTATCGCAAAATTAATTAAATTGTTAAAAATCCAAAAAATGTCCAAAACGCTTAGAAAAATTTCGAAAAAATGTTTCAAAATAATTTAAAATTATTTAGAAATTAAAACTCGTTTTTAAGGGTGCTTTGGTGTGGAAAAAAATGCCCGGAGTAGTGAAAACTTGCCTTTTAGGGTCTGTAAGGGCCCTAGCTCTCTCAATTCAGCTTGTGTATGTGTTGCAAGGGGTGTCTTATCATCGACCTTCTTGGGCTAGGGAAAAATGTAGGTATCTACAGAATCCCCCACTTTGGCTGAGTTTGTAGAGAAGAAAGTCTCATAAAATGTAAGCCAAAGTACCCGATACCTGCAAAACAAATGCGTTAGGTTTAGCTGCACCTGCGGTTGCTGTTGCTTGCTTACTGGATCTTTGATTAATTGTTGCTCGCCTATTAGTCCTTGTTTTGATGTTGCTCGTTCAGTTTGGAAATGTTTGCTGTCTCTGCGCCCTTATTCTTATTTGCATTCCTTTCTTCACTAGGGACTTTTGTGAGTATGTCTTTGTTGTTGTTTGCTTCATGGAGAATTCTTGACTTCATTCTCGTCTTTGCTTTCACTTTAGAAMTTTTAATTCGCACCTTTGGAACTTCACACCTTTACTTGCTTGACTTCGAACTTCACGCTCTAAGATTTCACGAACATCACGTTCAAGTAGAACTTCATACTTTGGAACTACATGTCTTGATTTTTTCTTTTAATCCAACTTTGAATTTTCCATGGTGAGAGAACATGAACATTCTTTGGCCTTTGTTGTGAGAGAGCACAAGATCTTTTTACGCCTTTGTTCTCGCTTGAAACTTTGATGCTTTTGTTTAATAGCTTCTGCCTTGTTTGAAATTTTAATGCTTTTACTTTCATCTTTGTTTTAGAATCAAGCTACTTATTGCATCTTCATTTCARCTTTGATCGTTTAGCACATTTGCCTAATTATTTGTGCTTTCATCTAGCTCATACTTGTTTCTTTATCTCCGCTTGAGAATTTGGTGCTCTTGCATCTGACTTGAAATTTTGCTTCATCATTTCACGAACGTCAYGTTCAAGTGCAACTTCACGAACTTCACATTTAATAGGACTTCACAAACTTCACGTTCAAATGGTTCTACACAAACTTCACGTTCAAAATGGTTCTTCACGAACTTCACATTCATGAACTTCACATTCAAATAGTTCTTTACGAACTTCAYGTTCACATGGTTCTTCACRAACTTCACATTCACAAACTTCACGTTCAAATAGTTCTTTATGAACTTCACGTTCCGATGGTTCTTCATGAACTTCACGAATTTCACGTTCAAATGAGACTTCACGTCTTGGGGAACTTCACGTTCGGATGTTTGTCGCTCGATCTGCTCTTACTTGCTTATCTCTTTTCCGTTGCGTCCGACCACAAACATTTCTTCACTTAACGATGATGTATTTTGCTAGTGCGTGCTTGATCTACTTACCTCCTCTTCGGCTACGCCATCAAGGAAGATTCCTCACATAACGTTATGTAACGATGTATTTTAGTGAAGTTGTTGTTAGGGAATTTTTGAACCTCGATTAGGGGTTCTTTCACTTTCACATTGTGCTTTGCTCCCGACTCTTGCTTTGCCTTGAACTATGGTGATTGTGTCTTGATAATATGTAKTTCTCATGGAAAGACGTCTTCCAGTGTTGGTGCTATGAATTTGAGATGGAATAAGGCATTCCTAGACTTGCGATGATATCTTCTGAATGTTCTTCGTCAAATCTGGTTGATGTCTAAAAGTCCGCCCCGAGAACATTGCGCTTGGCTCAGGAAGCAAATCCTTGTTTGCTAGGCCAGGAGCCTAATGCCAGTGTGCATACCCTAACTTGTTGCTGATGTGAGATGTTGAACTATAGCTTAAACGAAGCTCGGCTTTGCTGATTTGCGAGATGCTAGTGACGACATTATTTGCTTTGCTTTGGGTTTAACCCCCCTGGATGTGTACCTGCAAAATTTTCACATAAAGGTGGACCCTAGCTTTACATTGGTTTGCTTTAGGACTCGCTTAGACTCCTTGAGTTTGAGTTTACTTGTTTGACTTTGCATTGGTTCTTTTGTGAGTTGACCAACTCTATGCATGCAACTTATATGAGACATGATGCATTGACTTGCTTTTTGCAACTTTGTGTTTTGACTATGGACTCACAAGTCAGCTTTAYTTAGACCTAGTATGCAAGGACTAAAGTGTAAAACTTTGTGTAATGCATTGACATTTTATTAGACACTTAGTCAAGGAAGCACATACACGTTGATGTGATTTTGAAAATTTATGCGAGATAGAGCCTTCTTRACTAAAGTTCCGGGATCAAGCCCCCATTATGGTGAGATGAAAGCTTTCTTTGCGAACTATGTGGAAAGAGGAGTCGTGTGGCTATCATTAGTGCAATGGTGGCCCCCCGAATTATGAAGAAGGGCCTTTGGTGTTGTGAAGGTGTTGTAGATGAACCTTTGCGGTGTTGGGAGCTTTAATGTTTGGAGCCTTTTGCGGTATTGGGATAATTTGCATTTGTTGTATTTATTAGGTCGGCAAGGACTTGGAACTAGTGTACTGCTGAATCTTCATTAATCCTTCCATGCTTAGTTCTTTAGGAATGATCATGCAAATGTCATGAGCCGCCTGTTGGTCTTCCCTTTCTACTATGAGCCCCTTAGTTTTGATATGCTGAGACACGGTACTGACAGAAGTCATGAACTTGAGTTGGTCGCTTGTTGAGGAGCATAGAATTAGTTGAGCATAATGACGAATATGTTCTCAACATAGGAAGCGCACAAAGGTCCTTGATCTATAGAAGTTGAATGTGCTTCAAATGCAAGGAGCTTCCTTCTTTTGTTGTAAGCCCCGAATGACTCCGAGTGGTAGTGCGAAGATTAATGCAAAACATGTTGGCACAAGTAGTGAGGCATTTTCCTAGGGATGCATGCTTAAGGCTCAACATGTAGCGAAGATGTATACTTAAGTGGATAACTTAAGTTTGGTTCTCCCTCGAGAAGAGAGCGCTTTGCTGGAATGAAAACGCTTATGCCAATGTAAGCCCTCAACAAACTATGATCGTGCCTTGTAGAGTCAATTGCATGTATAGAGATTCTAATGGTATTGCAAGCCCCCAACCTTATTGGAGTTACCATACAGGTGTCATGTTTGCTRCTTCGAGATTCGGTTGTGACCACTTAAGTCAGGAACTTGAGTTTACTTCTCCTTCAGGAAAGGAATAAGGAATGAGGACTTATTTGTTGATGCAAGCCCCCCACACATTGAAAAGTAAAATTAATTTTGCGRCATACATGACACTATTGAAGCAAAGCCTCCACGGCTTGTTGGAGCTGACTRATGTGTAGTTTTGACTAAATGGGCAAGAGCCTAGTTGTATGGTTGTATGAGGATGAGTAAGAGAGTCCTATGGGTTGTAGAAAGAAAGGCTAGAGATCTACAAAACAAAAAGGACTCAATATTGTGACTATGGGTGACACGATGAGGGGATTGATGTGGCTGACTAAGAGATGCTGGTTCAAGCTCAAGCCTATGTCAAGTTTTATACTAAAAAGAAGTTGTGCTTCAGACTTCTAGAAAACATCTAACCAACACGATGATGAATATGACCTCTTTGTTTGTTATAATTTTATTAATTTGTGTATTCGAACCTCGAGGAGAGGCTACCTACGTATCCAAWTGTAATCAGACCAAGCGTAGTTCGTGAGGTTGTGTGTGCAAGTGATGCCTCATTTTTTCTAGGACGAACCCTTGTGAGGAATCGACCTAGCCAGTATTGGACAATGGTCATTTGGAGAGGGCTTTTTTTTATTGTAATGTAGGCTGGGTGTGGGGTGTGAGGCTTTTGGCGAACTTGCTGCAATGTATGTTCGCCTTTGTGTTTGCTTTAATGTTTCCTTTGTGAACTGTGCAATGTGTGAAGCTGGATCTAGACTTTATCACTCTTTGTTACTGAAACTTTTCCTTTCGACTTTCTGTTGGATCTCTCTTTTTCTTTTCTTTTTTGTATTGTCTAAACCACAGCTTCTTTTTGGTTTCAACTTTGTTTTGCTTTGCTTCGTGCCGCTTTGGCACCTTATAGAGAGTAGGATGATGTAGGTGTGATAGAAATTGGCTTTTGTATACGTTTGCATAAGAAGGCTCAAAGTGATTGCGATGGATTTTGTTTTGATTTGTACTTGTAACAAGGTGCATGGAGGGAGAAGGAAGTTTTGTGGAGTTGTGGAAGAAGGCCTCTCGAGCATGTCCAATTTATTCAATTTTTTTTCATTTTTTAATTTTTTTTCATTTTTTTTTGTGAGGTCATGTGTTGATTAGCATTTCATCATCGAAGTTAAAGCACATGAAAGACTAAGAAAAGAATGTAAAAGAAATTTATTACTGTGGAAGGCTAATGAGATGACAAGACTTAATCCTAATGACATAGACTTGACAAAAGGAAATGAAATGGAAAATATGTCTAGGTGGAGGGACTTTTCGACTCAACCTATCCTAGAACTTTATTGACTCGTGCTCATGTSGCCTTCGTGTTGTGAAGTGCGGGTATCCAGTATGAAGGAGAGGAGTGATGTTGTTTTCTGCTCTTGTTTCCCCTCCCCTTTTTAATTCTATTCTATAATAACTGATTCTATTGGTTTGTATAATTATCGCCCTATCCACGAACATTCTTTCTATGTGGATATGGGCTCTTTTGGTTGAACTTTGTTGCCTTGTATGAACTATTAACTTTAGCTATSGTATAATATGGCTTGACTAATCTTTCTTGCAGCATAATACTTGAATGGTGGTTGATGCAGTTGTATGGATGAGCACATTTAACAATTTGTGCACTGAAATATTACGTGAGAGTGCTTTTTAATGATGCCAATAAGGGGAAGAGACGTACGAAGTTGAAGCCTATAGTCTGCTAGTTTAGATTGAGTCTTAGTTAATTTAGGGGAGTCATCTTATTTTCTGCAATTTCTTCTATCGGAACCAGTTGGATTAGCTAACTTGTTCATGTGAGTCATTGAGTCTACTGGTTGTGCTCAAATTTATTTGAGTACTTAATTGAAGCTTTTCTGTTTCTAACTTGTGTGGTTGCAGGAACTTCAATTAGTTTGTCATCATCAAAAAGGGGGAATTTTATGAGTCCCTGAGGTTTTTAATTATGACAAACTGTTACAGGGAACAGGATACTTTGAATCTTGATATAGTTTGTTAGGGAACCAGCTATTATAGAACATTGTTTCCCAAGACAAGTTAAATACTTATATGTGTTATCTGTTGAAACTAACTTGTCTTGATGTAGGGAATAGTTGGATGAACAAAGTTCCATGTAATGTTGGGGAACCATTAGGAATTGTTCCCTCGATTGCTATATTGAAAAGTAGTCAAATACTCTCTATTGTGCAATAACCATGTTACATGTGTAGTAGTTGAGTTGATTCCAAGACTTGGAGCATGGAAACCTTTTGAAGAAATTCGAAGAAAGATAYAATTCTCATAATTTAAGTATTAAAGGAGGATTCAACTCTTAAAGATTACATGAAGACAAAAGAAGATTTGTGCCTAATGTTTTTTTAAGTCTATCATGTAATGTGCTCCGTAGTATGATTTGTATCTTTGGGTAATATAAGTGCTTATGAGTGTTTTGAGTCATGTTGTGAATTTTGGTACAAGTATTGGAACAGAATTCATAACATACTCAATAAAGGGAACCAGGTTGGGGGAACCARGTTCTCTKCGTGAAATATATTAGCTGCGGTTTTTGAAAWAAAATTCTTAAAATATTTTTTCGAAGAACTGTTTTAAAAATATCCTAGGCAGTTGGAAAACTAAATGAGAATATATTTGGTTACCTTAATCTTAAGAGTATTTATCTTGTTTGAKTTTTTCTTTGAGTTTAACCAAACAAGATATATACTTTCCTTAAATCACATCTTCACTTGCTCGTCAAGTTATTGTTATTTAAGGCAACTAGGGTTTTAATTTCCTAGTCTATATATACACATCTAATCCTCCATATTCCATAAATCTCTCTCGTGGAGAATTATGGAATATGGAAGGATTAGATGAGTATATAGAATTGGAACCGAACCTAGTTGCATTGTCTTAAATAACAATACTTGACGAGCAAGTCAAGATGTGATTAAAGGAAAGTATATATCTGTTTTAATCACAGAGATAAAATCAAACAAGATAAATACTCCTAAGATTAAGTAACCAAATATATTCTCATTCAGTTTTCCACTTCCAGGATATTTTAAACAGTTTTTGAAAAAATATTTAAGAACTTGTTTTTTAAAAACCGCACTAATACTTAAACGTCTTGACTAACACTCAATCTAAACTAGCAGATCGTAGCTTCAACTTCGTACGTCTCTTCCCCGTTGGCATCACTTAAAAACACTTCACGTAATATTCAGTGCACAAATTGTTAATGTGCTCATCCATACAATGACTCAACCACCATTCAAGTATTATGTGCAAGAGAGATTAGTCAAACAGATAATAAATACGCAAGATTAATAGTTCATACAAGCCACAAGTCAACTAAAAGAAGAAGGTTTTAGGCACTCAAGAAAGGGGGGGGGGCTGAATTGAGTGATTTGTCTCCTTAGTAATTTCTTCTTGCTTCGAATTGTATGGTAGGAAACCAGTTGGGTTGATTCCTTACGCAACGAGAATGTAAAAAAATAAATAAAGGTACACAGATTTAAATTCACCCAACTATGGCTACGTCCGCCTAGCCTATCTCTTTTATATATACTCGAAGAAATAAGAACACACAACGTTGCTGTTAGGTAGTCTTCCTAAACTATGCACCCAACTATGGGTACGCTAGTCTTGAACTGAAATTCTTAAAAGTTGAGTAACAACGTGATCTTGCCACAAGTCTTAACAGCGAATAACTTCAAAATAAGGCAAGAGAAAAGAAAACAGAAAGTTTTTTAAGACTCCTGAAGCACTGAGCTGAAAACATACAACTCTTTAAGTAAAATCAAACAAGTAGGCGGCAAATAGAACGATAGAGCTAAGAATGAGGCTTAGCATGAAGTCTAAGCACTCCAGAAGGGGGTGATTGAGTGGCTTGATACTCGAATCAATTTTTGCTTATTTGAATGAGCGAGAACCAGTTTGGCGGTTGTATGTGCATCAGCGAAAGTAAAGAAAATAAATTAAGGAAGAAACAAGATATAAAGGTTCAGCCAACTAGCCTATAGCCTCCTCCCCTAGTTGTCT
>SNQN01011637.1:0-12640 GCA_008642245.1 Bassia scoparia | reverse complement strand
GCATATACTCTTCACAAAGCACACGTGACAAAAGAATTAATCATATTTAATTTTCTTGTTCTTCACATTTAAGAACAAATCAAATAACTCGTGGGACAAAATATACTACACAAGATTTTAGATCATTATCTAAAGGATGATCCTTGGAAAAATAAGACATAGCCACTGGAGTAACTTATCTCATCACCATCAAATAAAAAAAAAAAAATATTTTGTACTCTCAATATTAAAAAAATTATCATAATTTTTGGAACTATTACAAATCAATAACCTTTTTTTTTTTTTTTTTTTGAGGTGATGAAATATTAAAACATGATTTTTCACCAACCTCTTTGTGAAAAAACACAACCCAACATATACTCAAAAATAAATGCTATGTTGATCATCATGAAACTCATAAATTCAAAGTCATTTTAGCATATTTTACTCAAAACAAATATCCCCTTGAGTTCTTTATTAAAAAAAAATTCATGCTAAAATAAATTTCACATAAATAATTAGACTTTGATTTTCAACAATAACTTCTCAAAATAACAAAAAGGACATTACTATGAAAAATCTAACATTATTTTTCCAAAACATGTCAAACACACACTACACACTATATATTTTGAGAAGAACATTTGATATTTTGATCGATCTCACTATCAAACTCCATTTGATCATTTAATCAAAACAAATTTTTACGTCCAACAACTCTAACATCATATTATTTCCCCCACATTGGACGAAAAAAGTTAAATTAAAAAACCTTGATGGAAAGGAATTTAGAAAACATACTCATAGACCAAAAAATATTTATCCTTTAAAGAAATAAGACACGAAAACAAGGAGTTTAATTCCCTTAAATCTCCAATCGTCACACATGTTCACGTACATTTCATTCAAACTCCTCACCAGAGGCAAATCGTATTATGTACGAAGACTCAAAAAATAGTGTGAACCAAACAATTACATGGAGATGAAGGGTGTCACATACACTTCATAGATTTGACAACACATGCTTTTAAAGGCAGGGGTTACAAGAATTTCAACCACAATAAAAAAAAACTCATTACAATTAAAATTGTAACGTTTAAAAAAAATTCTGTGGAAAATACGGATTAAGCACTACAAGATATTGTTTAATACCCAACCAACGACATAAAGAGAAATAATATCAAACATATTCCAAGGGACTCAAAAATAGTTTATTGCTAGTATTCACTCATCCCCACATTGCACACAAACTTGCAATTAAATTTAAAGTATTACTCAAATACTAAACCATATGAGGCTCATAAAAAGTACTAGACAATAAACGAATTAGAGAGAAACTTCCCCAAGTATGTCGTGGTTAGTTTAGTGAACCATATGTTGTACTTGATCATTTTCCTCCTCATCTTTATTCTTCGTTCTGACCTTCGAACCAAACAAATGAATGGTCCGATCCACGTTGTGTGACATATGTAATGGATCATCATCATCTTGCAATAGATCATCATCATCATCTTGCAATATTTGTTTCTAATCTCCTAAGGTAACACTGCCAAATAAACTCGTGGCCACACAAGGCTAGCAAAAGGCCGAGAGTAGCAAATGCACACAATATCTCACGGAATTGTAGTGTCCTGCAACTTCTTGCACTCGTGAAAACAACTTGGAATAATCACTATATGCACATATGCTACTCAATATATATATTTCGTAAACTCCGATTGTCAAGTACAAATGTACAATATATTAACAATATAAGAGTATGGCATTGGAAAAACAATATAAGCCATTGTTAAACTAACTCTCATTCATCACAGAAAAGTGAAAAAACTACATTATAGAACTCCGATTATATCAAGTATGAGTTGTATGCCTACATACCTTGACCAAACTTTAAAGGTAAAGATCTGACAGAGAGCACAAGAGCACGTTGCGTATGTTGTGGGACAATAATAGAACCCTAATTTCAAAATTATACAAAACCACAAAATCCAACATCAGTTCTCATTAATCATACAAAAAACCAAACATCGGCAAATGAATTATACACAACTTAATACCAGCCTTAATAACAAAATTCGACTTTAGATTGTTGGAAAAAAGACTAGTATTGTATAGATCAAACTTATCTGATTTGTCGTGGCGTGATCGGAATCACTGTCCTAAAGTCGAATTTGCCCCGTACTCGTACACACGGCCTCACGACAATCGACCCCCAGGATTAACAACCGACCCGGCTTAAAAGTGTGTACTGGCATAAAGACCGGGAGAGCATTGGAATCGTGACAGATGCCCTGAAAGAGGAATAACAGAAGATGTGTATTTGAGGGACTATTTTATTGAGGATTAGAATTCTGTGATAATTACCATTGAATCAGAGCAGAGTCAACTATATTACATGAAGGAGACTGAGGAAATATGGATTAATTAGGGAGGATTTTAGGCTGAGAATAAGGTCAATCAACATCAGAGGCAATCAATCTTTGTAACTGGAAATAATTCAACGAACGTTACAAAACAATTTAATATTAATGGCCAAAATATATGTCCGGGTAACTATTCTTTGAACATCTCTTTTGGAGGGTAATTACTCCATACAGTTCTTTCATCTCTTATTTCTTAATTTCATTATTAGATGTATGACTATGTTTACACTTTATGAATGCCTTGAATTTATTTGATTATGTGTAGTAGTTTTCCCAATTCTAGGGTTAGGATGAACCCTAATATGGATTGATTTTGCCAATAGTGAATTAATCAATTCCCAATCTTGATTAGATTCTACAATTCATGCAATTTTAGAGTTGTTTATTATCATACTTTGATTAGAAATTAATATCAGGATGTCCTATGTGATATGTTAGGTTAGTGCAACGGAAAGTTGATTCTCAATGATTCTTGGTAAACTGTCTGAATTGAATACAAGTTAAATCACGTCAGCGATAGTAGAGATGGTGAAATTTGTTAGGATTTTAGGTGCCTATCCTTAAATTCTAAAAGCTTGAATCGATGTAAATCAGTTAGGAATGACTGTATGTGTTAGGGAAGCTTTTGAGTGAATCGACAAAGAATCCATAGTACTTTTAGGAGCACTTCTATCCTATCGAATTGTGATTAAATTCGATCATTGGGAAAAGCGAATTGCTTGTTGTTATATTCATGTTAGTCTGGGGATTCCTAAACCTAGATATTTACTTTATTAGGTTTTCTTTAGTTAGTATTAGTTTCCAATTCCCCTTTTTATGTAGACTTGCTCTATACTTAATTGTATATTCGATCATAGCGACTAATAATATGATCGAACACTTCGTCTTGCTGAAGATCGACACTGATTACTCTAGTTACATAGTTGGTAGGATTTAGTTAGATGATAAAATGTTATCTTTGTTAGGGGTGCGCAGAGCAGACTTTCCAAATTTGGTGCCGTTTGCCGGGGGTGAAAGGTAACACACTATTATCTTTTGTTTGTCTTGGAATGTAATTATTTGACGATTTGTAGTATATTTAATTATCTTTATTTTTATTAGTGTGTCTATTGCTTGTGCATAAATTTATTTGTCATCGATTCAAAAATCATTTTGATTGGGGAGTATAATCATGATTATTATTAATGGAGGTTATGTGGTACAATTTCTATGGATTATCATATTTTCGAATATAATGCTTTTATTACAATTCTTCTAATTTGTGCATAATTCATATGGAAATCTGTCTATGGTTCCTATGTGATTATTTATGACCTTCCTCCCCAATATGAATTTTGCAAAAGATTTTCTATTTTTCAAGAACCTAAGTCTCTCCGATGCTTGCTGTTTGAAAAATTATAAATGGAAATAATTGTGAGATTTCTTAATCTTTTGGAGAATTTATACGAGAAATAACAAATGGTCGTGTAAATTGATGGGTTTCTGAGAATTAATTAGAACCTCCTCCCAAGTTGGACTATCAAAAGTAATTAATCATCTGAATCGATAGTAAATCTTGGGTCCAAAATTAGAGCTTACTCTTTTGCAACTTTATGAGAGCCAAAAATAACCCGAATTGGTTGCAATTGTTGAGGACATTAAAAATTTACAAAGTGTAATAAATCTTTACAAAAAAGTGGTACTGATTCTTTATGTATGCTGATGAGACAGATCGATTTAAGAGTTCGATGGAAGACAATTTGTCAAGATAGAGGAGAACTTCATAAATAGCTAAGTGAGCATTGAAATGACAGTGGGAGTAGTTGTGATGATATGATAGTCCATTGTGGAAGAGGCTTAATGAGGTTCGAGAGTGAGAAAGTTAGAATGCAGTCCTTAGTTCCCAAGACTTGGTTTGTTTGAGTCTCAGTGTCCCTTCTCAAGAAACTTGACCTATTCCATCTTCTCTATCCTTAGGTATAGGCAGGGAGTGCAGTCCCAAGCATTCTGGCGGCACGATATGACCACGATGGAGGGAGCAAACCATGGAGGCAGTCATCTCTCTGCTGCGACTTAATGAGAAAAAGGGAATTGGCGGGGTTTGCTGTTGGTGAGATATTGCGATGGCGCGCGCAGGGAGCCATCGATCGATTCCCAACTTCTCCTTTGCATTAGAACGACCCTCTTTTCCCCTACGAGTATAGCCTTGATTTTTGATAGGATTTGTGAGACCCCCACCACGAGAAGATTTCCCGAAGTAGCAACGGGTCTAGTAGACGAAGCAGAGTGGTGGTCACACATATTTAGGAGAACGTGAATGCAGAGTGTTACTTCACTCACATGCGTGGACTTGTATGATTCCCATGTTCGGGATTGTTCTCTAGCCAGCATCTGAACGCAAATTTAATCAAATGCGGAGGGTAAGGGATTGAGATGTCACAACGATGTTCGAAAATTCCTTACTCAAAGGAAAGATTCTTTTAATACTTGTAAGAATCTATGCGATTATTCAAGACCGTATCTGCCAATGTGTCTTTATCCCAAGGGCTATGCTCGCAGGAAAATATCAGTAGAGTACAAAATTGTTTCCAACATGTGAATGTGCGCAAGCCTTGTTGTTGGTAAATTGGGAATCGAGATTCAACGCCCTAGCCGACTTCTTGTGTGTGAAAAGAAATTCTCAAATTTTGACGCCATGTATTGAACGCCTTATCAATCGGCATCCAGGACAAAATCAAAGAGATTCAGTAGAATGTATCCGTAGAATCCATTGACGGAGCTGTGGTCCGTCCGAGGTGTTGCCAAATAAACTTTCTCAGCAGGCGTCTATAGCGTGGTATCGTCGTCGTCGGGGGCAATGATGTGATCAATAACTAGATGAGCACAGCAACGAAGTTCTGAATAGGGTAGACCAGTTATTTTTTCAGTCAGAATAAAGAAGAACAACAGAAACGTGTTGTGGATATTAGTGAGAGGGTTCGCCGGAAGAAGTTTGGAAGTTTCAACCATGGAGGCCGAGCAAGATGAAGAAGAAAAGAATGCTGAAGAAGAACTGTCAATGCTGAGGAACTTGGAATTGTTGTGAATTACTAGTTTGCTACTAATATATAGTCCCTCCGTAATGAAAAACTTTTAACAGTTGTCTTTTTGGGTGTAACAAAAAACTTTCAAAATTGTACAACTTTCCTTGTTTGGTATCTTCTTAATTGGAAAATTACCATATTACCCATTTTTAACTTCCTAATTTAAACTTAATCTATACACTTATCTTGGAAGGGACCACAACTTTCTTGTCTCTTTCTCTACTTTTATTTCCCTCCTTTTTTATGAAGGGGRCCACAACATTAATTTGTACACTAATKATTCATTATCTTATTTTAGAATCTTTGGGGCTTTAATCCATTTGTTGAAATTTTTTGTTACGGAAKGAATACTATTCTTTTGCCATGTACAAGTATAGATATCTTTTAATGGTAAGCTATGTGCATTAATATATGTGTTCATATCATGGCSTGAGCAAGTAGTTRTCAAAGACATGTTATCGTTTTGTGTACAATGATTTACATGTTTTTATTTTGCTTCTTCACTATATTAGTAGTATCACATTGTTCTTGCAATTTATTCGCACTAATAAAACTCATTCATTAAAGCTTCCATATTAGTACAATGACATTATGAAATAATCAAAATGCAGGAGTTAACAATTTATAACCAAAATAAACTAAAAAGCATTGGATAAATAGATTGATRGATAGTGGGAGACAATGCGAATATAATTATAACTTGTAAGTTGCAAGTTGTAGTGAAATAATATGGCGTTGTATTATGTAACATTGACAATGGACAGTAGCACACTAGCGCACCCGTGACSTTACAGTTAAAGATCAATTCATCAAAGTGATAAATTACTATTCTTTAACGAATATGGACACTCTCATCCATCTATAATAAGTAGGTAGCTAATCGTTTTGTGGGGACAGGGGATGTATTATTAGYCCATAATAATTATCTTCAATAATTTATTCTAATTTGTTGATCGTCTATCCAAATAYATTGGCTAATGTGTATAACAAAATAAAGGGAAAAAACCCTCCAAATAGTACAGTTGRTATATCAATAATTCAATATATAGTCATGTATTTTTGTGCACTCTTGTTTAATTAGTCTCAACCTGAAATACAAGAATATATACTCATGTCTAATTAAATATGTAATGACAAAATGTTTAATAGCCATGCATGTCAATTCAAAGTGAAATAGCCTTGTTGGTATATATTAGCCATTGAGACAAATATCTATCCAACTGTTCCATATCTATTAAACGCATAATTGGATTCAAGTGTTTTAAGTTGTTCAAAGACCAAAAGTAGTGTCAAACCTTCCACCACTTGGTCAGCAAGGGCTGCATTAGTATGACTACCTACTTTGCACCCAAACACACAACATATAGTCCATGAACGATGTATTGCAACGTATCACAATGGTTGTATATAAGGCACGCTAAAGGCCGTCTAGGCCTATTAAGTTATCATAAAACATCTCCACCTACTTCTCTCTCTACAGTGTTGTCATTAAAGACCTCGTATAAACACTAACACCTCTATCGAAGGGTGTAGACACCTGAAAATGTGTCTCCCCAAATGAGTAATCCGTGATGAAACATACCTGCGTCTCGCGTTTGTTCGACTAAGAAAAGATGCTTTGAACTCACGAAAGTTGGAAATACGGAGTAGTCGTACTCGGAACTATTGACAAAGTCATACAGGCAATAACATTTTTGCTTTCGATTTTCTCATAAACTTAAAGGTTTTCAAAAGGTTCAACATACGCTGGCCGATCTCGTGCTTTTTTGTTTTCCATCATAGTGCGTCAACATTGTGTTCTGGAATCCGCGCAATTAATTTTTAAATATTTTGTCTGATTTTTTATGGATTTTCTAATGAATTTTGCAATGTTTAAATACGCAGAATAACGCAGAAAATACTGATAATTAGAAATAATCCGGAAATACGTGAATTCTTATAGAAATTCCATGAATCTTGCTTTGCTCGGAGAGCAAGGGTCAGGTGGTCGAATCAAGGGAAATTCACGATATAAAATCGGTGAGTGAAATTCGTAAATATATTCGAGGTTTGTTTGGAAAGTATTATTCGAAAGTCATTGAGCGTAATATACTGTCATTATGCTGATCGTATATTATCGCTCACGCAAGCGTATATACGCTCCACATGCTGCGTAGTATACGCTCACCAATAGCAATACGAATTGGCCAAAATGCCATGGAAAAGTGAGAAGCGTAATCGCTGAGGTGAGCGTATATTACGCTCCGCATGAGCGGGTAAATAGTCATGTCCTGAGCGTGATATAGCAGGGTTTTTGACTGTCGTTTTGCCTCGTGCCTTGATAATACTCCTCCGTTGCCTCAGTCCGGGACAGCTTCACATCTTGTCACACACCTCAGACACACTTCACAGACAACAAGTCATCAGACACATCTATTCTCTTGCTCT
The DNA here is from genome assembly GCA_008642245.1 of Bassia scoparia. Taxonomy (NCBI): domain Eukaryota; kingdom Viridiplantae; phylum Streptophyta; class Magnoliopsida; order Caryophyllales; family Amaranthaceae; genus Bassia; species Bassia scoparia. The sequence continues at coordinate 4,749 of SNQN01011637.1, read as the reverse complement.
CAATACTACCTTCAAAACACATTCGTTTGTCGATTCAAGCATCGATTCTCTTTCGAATCAACAAGCGAAATAGGGATATAATCTGAGATGTACTCACCAAAAACCTTCTGTCACTCTTTTTAATTCTTTGTCACTTTTAATTTGACTAACCATTGTAATATGAGTTTTGATTCCAATTAAAACAAGGTAGAAACTCACTTTTTAATCGTTTCATTGTAAAAGTAGTTGTTTTTGTTGTAAATATTTTCTGATATCAATGTTCCATGTTTTTTTTGGTTTTCAATTATTATACATTATTATTTGTCAATACTAACTTGCGGTGTTTGCGTTCTCAATAGCTAATTCAATAGCGAAAGCATTTCTATGATTTTGTTCTAACAATTGATTGTTTGCATGTGGACAAGGTGAGGTAAGACACACATACATATTATCAGTTTACTACTATTGTTTTCAGTCTATATAGTTATCTTTTACCACACTTTGTATATTATTCTCTAAACACAAGACCTGGAATTCAATTCGCTTGTCCACAGTTACCAAGCAGGATAATGATGGACGCCGGTTTTTCTAGCACTTATTGAACATTGACTAACAATAAAGTGATCGCTTGTCTATTGTAGAAGTCTTTGGTTGTACATAATCGCAACTCACGGCCTAGTAATTAAGTGCTGCCTTTGCAAGATCAATTCAATAGGCTCTTTGAAATTCAATGTTATGGATTATGGAACTACAATGAGACCGAGAGTAAGGCCGCTACATGCGGGCGAATGTGGGTTACAGATCTGATCGTACCAGTCCTCCATGTAACCCTACGCTGGTACTTGATTGGTACGCGGGGCCATTGATGTTGGCACCAATGTTTCGGCGTTCCGTGAATAACCATAGTGCACGGTGGTGAACCCCCTCAATTTCGACCGACACTCCCAAACTGCATTCACATGTGGATTCCATGGCTCAATGCCATGACACTGAAGCTAGGTCACGCCCCTCCTAAGGCGGGAGGCGCCCCCCCCCGCCGAAAGCCTACAGTTTTTGGCGACTTCACTGGGATCATACCATTGTGGTGAGTGACAGACTTGAAAAGTTCGTCAGTTCATATTTCGATAATCAATTGAATTTGCTTTTGATACCCCTTCGAATAGGGGTCATGCCTACTGGCCCTTGGTCTCCAATATGGCCAGTTTCTATGCCATAGATCACCTTAAGGGGATTTTTTCCTTGGTTGCATTTTATATGGGATCAGCATGGCTTAAGGTAGTCCTATCCGGCCATCCCGGCGTATGCACTGTGTTTATAGATGCGTGTATTAAAGGGGTATCGCTCGGCATACATCACCAATGTGTGTGGTGAAATGGACCGCCAGTCTACTTTAGGCATGGTAACACTATCAAAACTTAACCAAGCCGACCTATATTCACTTAGATCCTGACCGTTAAGTGAATAAATTGGATTTGTGTTTCAATCAGATTGTGCTTGTGTACTTTGTGACGTCTCATTCAGGTTCCAAATTCTTAAACCACCAACTAACCTCCCAGTCTCTAATCTGATGTTCTGGTTCAAGACATGAAGTTGGTTGAATCCATTAGGCCCCATTCCAACCAATTCAATTTCAAACTCCTTTCGACCTAGAATCTGACTAAGGTTTCGATTCCATCCAAGGTCTTAAACCTGACTTAGATTCGACCTTGAACCTTAAACCAAATAGGTTCAATTCAATTCGCAATTAAGAACCTTAAATCTGAATTAGGTTCAATCAATGTCCAGACAGAGCCTGGAATTCTTGAATTAGGTTCACTCCCGACTTCAAATCTAACAGAACGCTTAAAGCTGAACTAGGTTTCATAGGACTCAACCCTAGGGCCTTCATATTTCAAGTGGCTCGTGAGGTCTAAGAGTCCTTAATTCTGAAATAGCCCTCTTAGTTTGAGGATCTTCCTGAGTCTAGCACTTTAAAGTCAGATTAGGTCTAGCCCATTCAAAGTCTAACTTTCTGAGTCCAGAACCTCAAAGACCTTGAGTTAGGTTTGTTCTTAAGAGTTTTCAAGTAGAACCAAATCTTTTTCTGGTTCTAAAAGTGTAATTTCTTATATTCAGCAAGATAGCAAAAGACTCTTCGCAACTTGTTTCTCTGGGGCCCAAAGAGGCAAGAAGTCAAACAAATGCCTACTTCCACAAAGAGGCCCATGGTCTTCTTACCCTTCGCCATCATCCACAAAAAAGCCATCCTCATACTCCTTGCCACTGGAAAACATCAAACACCACTACCATCAAAGCCTCATAGATCAACTCCCAAGGCGTGGATCATTCGATCTGCGCGGCCTTCTCTAGATTGAGTCACAGAGTCCCAGTCCTAGCTAATATGACCCTTTCAATCCTGTCCCTTGAGTCTATGTAGTACTCTTTCTATACAATGAAGGCCGTGCACTTTCAATGACTCATTGTTTTGGCAAATATTATTTTCTAATTCTATGAAGAACTCGGCCACAATTGTTTAATCTATGCTCCGATCTGATTCAAGTATTTAATTGAAACAATGCCGACAGAAGGCTTCTTTTCACAGCTCCACAATAAGACCCCCGCCCTTTTCCATCCCATTTCACGAGTCAATCAAAAACGCTTGCAATCACCTTTGGGACCACAAACACTATCAATAGCACTATCTGTCTTCAATACCCAACATCTACCTAACCCTTTTGGACTAAACGTGCGTAGGAAAAGAACGTGCAAAAGAAAGAAAAGAAAAAAAGAAGAATAAATGGGTAAAGAGCAAAAAATAAGTTCATAGCAAAAGTTTCACAAATGCAATCATTCAAATTCAAGTCCAAGTTCCAAAGCCCAATTCAATATAAAAGCAAGAGTCTAAAAAGCAACACCTGCGCACCGTGGGTGATGATGCGCTAAGTCATCAAGCCCTTTTTCAAACCAGCGGAACTACGCACAAGCCTACATGACACCAAAAGCCTACCCACACTGCGAGCAGTTGTCAAATCAATCAGAACTACGGTGGTCTGATTTCCGTAAGATACGGTAGGACCTCTTCTCTGAGGTTTCGACCGCATTAAGCATTATCGTTTGAGCCTTTTGAGGGTTTGGACTTGCCAAGAATTGATAATGGTTTTGCCAAATCTAGAACCTGCATATGACTCATGGTTTGAACCTACATCATTAACAACCTCAGTATCTAGGCCACTCTGACCCTTGTTCACAAATTGACCCCTTTCTATTATCTTGAACCATACCTATCTTTGGTCCACCTTCAGGACTCATTGACGTCAATCCCAAAAGGAATTAAAGCCACGCTGACCTTTGGTTGTTAACACTCTTGTTCGGGGAACTCATCCGATACCAAATCTTCCATCTTCCCTAGTTGACTCTAGAAGCCGTAAACCACGTTGTCTCAAAGGTACTCTGCTGGGCGGGCTCGTTGTCATCATGGCCCTTAAATTTCCAGTTGGGGCTCTGTCTCTAAGGCCATTACGTGTTCAGGTCTTTTCTAATCAAGGAGTGGAAATTCCTGAAACGTCAACTAATTGGACCCTGTTCCTTCCAATCAAGTCACTGTCTCGCCGATGTTATAGTCAGGTCGATATCGAAGTTCAAGTTACAAATACAACTCTAGTCATAGCAAGTCACATCGAGTCAAGCCATGGTCCGTCAGAGTCACCTTTCTCGTAAGTCACTCTTCAAGGAAGACTCTTGTCAATGGCACTTGTACTAGGATTAAGCTTGCTGTAAGTACGTCCCTTGTACATGTCTAGAACCAAACCTAGACTAGACGCTTGTCAAATTCAAAGTTACTATTCAAAATCATCGTTAGAATCAGACCTAGATCAAGCACTTTCAAATCATGTCTAGAACCAGACCTGACTAAACTCTTTCAAAATTCAAAGTCACTTTCGAAATCATGTCGAATCAAAGACTAGGACAAGACACTGTTCAAATCATGTCTAGAACCAGACTAGACTGGACTCTTTCAAATTCAACAGTCACCTTTCAATCAATGTTCTAGAATGCGCAGACCTGAAGAACAAAGACCTTTTCCAGGAGAAATCAAATCGTCTAGAATGCAGGACCTAGACAGGACCTCTTTCAAATCATGTCTAGAATCAGACCTAGACAAGACTCTCCTGCAAATCAGTGTCTGAACCAGACTTAGACAAGACCTTGCCTTCAAGATTCAATATAGACGACTCAGTCAGATCATGTCTAGAACAAGCCTCATGACAAAGAACTCCTTTCAATATCAAATAGACTCTCTCAAAACCATGTCTTTAAACTCTAGACAACTAGAAAGGCCGCTCAATGATCATATCAAACCATGTCAAAACAGACCTAGACAAGACACCTTTCAAAATTCAATGACTACTTTCAAACTAGTCTAGAATCAACAGGCCTAAGACAAGGCCCTTTACCCATATTCAAAGACTCTTTTCAACAATCAAGGTGACTCTTGCCCTCTCCTAATATCAATAGTCTACCAAGATTATTACAAGTCAACATTGCATGCAAATTTCCCTAGACATAAAAACAAACCTATGTCGTACCAAGGTATGTCCTTAATCCCTGAATTAGGGCTATCATTGTTCAATGTTAATGGCTCATCCTTCGAAAAGCATGGGAACGCACCTGCATTTCTCAGTCATCCGATACGGGGAAATAGACGCGCAAGGACTGCAGACACATACAAAGCAACATAAGCCGCCATGGGCACGGTCTACTAGTAAACTAACGCCCTTGTTTTGCAGTACC
>SNQN01011636.1:4196-18336 GCA_008642245.1 Bassia scoparia | reverse complement strand
GTTGAGATAATAGGAATAATTGAAGAAAATTCATTTTTTTCAGTTTCACCGCCAAGGAGTACATAAACGTGAATTTCACGTGATTTTAATTAGATTTAGGACACTTTTCAGAGTCCATAACTGCAAAGACTACAAAAAACGTCCAAATTTGCAAAATAAGTTTTGGCGCACTAAATTTTTTTGGGACGCTTTTCAAAAGCGTCCAAGAAAAAGCGTCCCATATTACACCATTTTTTAGTAGTGTAAGGAATTAATTCAGGTTAATAAACCCATTGTCCTAGCTTTATTTGAAACTCACATTAGCAGGGATCAAGTGCAGCGTGTGTGTGATAGAATTGGCTTTTCGGGGCAGACCAGAGTTGAAGTTGAATGGTTTAGGGGTGGTATATGGCTTTTTTGGAGGAAGGAAGAGGTGGTAGTTTCAACGGTGGGCCAAAATTCTTAATATATTTCGGTTATGATATAAAGAGTGGGCTTTCAACCATGGATGTTCTCGGCCATATATGCCAGTCCGGATTCGAGGCTTAAGAAGGAGTTGTGGGACACTTTGTCACAACTTCAAAATTCTTATCATGGACCTTGGGTTTTAGGAGGTGATTTTAATGATACGATGAATATGGAGGAACGAGTTGGTAAGGGAGGATCGGAAATGAAGAGGAGATGCCACTTATTCTCGGTGTGGGTTCAGAACAATGAACTCCTTGATTTAGGATTCTCCGGACAACAATACACACGGTCCCGAGGAGAATCGAAGGATACATACAAAGCGGCTCGATTGGACCGCTTCTTATGTAATGATGATTGGAGAACCGTCTCAGCTGAGGGTGGTGTTAAGCACCTTCCGAAACTGAAAACTGATCATTATCCTATTTTATTAAGCTCTGCTCGCTTTGCTTCGCTTCCTGAGTCATTGCGATCGTTTCGTTTTCAAACGGCATGGCTTACGCATGATTAATTTGATGATTTTGTGGATAAAAATCGGAACACACGCTGATTTAATTCCTTTCCAGAAAAAGTTTTCTCAAAAACTCCCAAAGTAAAATAAAGAGGAATTTCATAATATTTTTCGCAAAAAGAATGAGCTTTGAGCTAGGTTGGCAGGAATTTAGAAGGTGGTTGCACGAGAGGGGTGGAAACGAAATTTGGTCAAACTCAAAGCTAAACTGAGACGTAATCTTGAGGATGTCTTAGACGAGGAAGAATGATTTTTGGTTCCAAAAATCAAGAATGAAGGCCTTGAGGGATGGTGATCGAAACACCAAATATTTCCATTTATCGACCATTATTCGACGGAAACATAATCGGATTGAAATGTTATGTGATGATGCTGGGGAGTGGATTTCTAATAATTCACGAGTGAAACAAATGGTGGTGAATTATTGGAAATACTTGTTTACGGAGGAGAAGCTGGAGTTCGAGATTTATCATTGCGCCCCAAATTTATTTCCTACTCTCTTTGATCGTGATATGGAAAGACTTGGCCAACCTTTTGCTATTTGTGAAATTGAAAGAGCAATCAAAGTGATGCATGCATTTAAAGCTCCGGGTCCTGACGGATTCCAACCTTTGTTTTATCAACGTTTTTAGGACATCGTAGATACGAATGTGGTTTCTCTAGTGCAAAGGGTACTTAAAGGTGAGTGCTTCCAAGTTGGCTTCAATTGTGCGTATTTAGTACTGATTCCTAAGGTAGATCATCCTAGTCTTGTGAGCCAATTTCGTCCTATAGGTCTTTGTAAAGTGGTGTATAAAATTGTCACAAAAGTGGTGGTTAATAGGATGAAACCCTTCCTTCCTTCGCTAATCTCGCCAACACAATGTAGTTTTGTGCCTGGTAGACAAATTACAAATAATATTGTGATTGTCTAGGAGATGCTTCAAACGATGAGGAAAAAGAAAGGTCGTGTGGGATATATGGCCTTAAAAATAGATTTTAAGAAAGCATATGATCATTTGCGGTGGAGTTTTATTTGGGATTCACTTCAGGAATTGCGGCTTCCCAAGCATTTGATTGACATGATAATGTCATGTGTGTCTTCTCCCTCTCTTCGAGTTTTATGGAATGTTGAGCCTACATAAAGTTTTACTCCTTCTCGTGGTATTCAAAAAGGTGATCCTCTCTCGATCTCCATAATTAATTGAATATGTTTTGTGATGTTTCGGGAAGCACAGTTAATTGCTCTAAATCACAAGTATATTTTTCTGAAAATACAAGTGAGGATTGTCATAGGATTATTGGTGACACCTTGGGTATGGAAGTTACGAAGGATTTAGGAACTTATTTGGGAGTTCCTACCATTAATGGTCGCACTTCTATGAGGAAATATCAGTATATAATTGATCGGATCAATGGTAAATTGGCTGGAAGGGCCAAGGTTATCTCAATGGCAGGGCGTGCCACTTTGATACAGTCGAGTGATAATGCCATGTCGTACTACGCGATGCATACTACAAAATTACCACGGTCTACCTGTGATAACATTGATAAGATTTCCCGCTATTTTTTATGGGGTAGTACGGAAGAGAGCCAGAAGTCGCATCTTATTGCTTGGGAAACGTTGACCACACCGAAGATGGATGGCGGGTTGGGTCTCTGCTTGATGTGCCAAACCAATGTTGCATTCTTGACTAAGTTGGGATGGAGGTTTCTTACGGAATCGGATACGCTATGGTCTTGAGTTTTGCGACATAAGTATGCTAAGGGGCGATGTGATGTTAATATTTTTCAACGCAAGGTAGGGGCATCCAATGCTTGGAATGGTATAGCGGATAGTGTTTATGTCTTACGCAAAGGGATTAATTTTGCAGTGGGTAAGGGTAGATCGATCTCTTTCTGGACTCAAAATTGGGTTATGAATAGGCCCTTTGCAGGAGGTGGTTGTGGTAGATGTTCTTGAACATTTGTTGGAAGCCTCGGTTAGTTATTATTGGGACGGTAATTTGGGTTGGAAATGGGATACGTTTGCAGACTTTTTACCTGCCCATGTGATGTACGGATTTTATATCCGGTTCTTGAAGTCTTTTTATTATTTATTTTCGTAGTTTTGAGTTAGTTTTGTCTTTGTTTTGAGTCTTTTTCCCTCTAACGATCGTTTTTAGCATTTTTGCCACATTTTCTCTTATGTTTTGATGGATTTTGCAGGCACTCATTTGATGAGCGTTGTTAGGAGTTGTTTTGACACAGTTTGGATTGTTCGAGGCTCGGGATTATGGTTTGTGTCACCTTTGGTGAAGTTTTGGAGTGTTTTGGGCACTTTCGGATGTGTTAGGTAACTTCAATTGAGAATAAGTTTTAGCACACTTATCATTTTGATGTGATTCCACTTGTACGTTAAATTTCATCTCGATAGCTTCGAAAAGACTGGTCATATTCCCGATTCCGATGTAAAAAGAAGAAGTTATGACCGTTTCTTTTCCTGTTCGCAATGCAGTTTGGCAGTAGCGCCCAGTAGCACCCGATACCTAGGTGCTACTCTGCTCCAGATTGTTTTCTCGGCTTTTCTATTTTGGATTTTGTTTTTACCTTTTCTTTTCCTTGGTTTTGGCTGGTTATTACTCCCATTTTGGGGTACATTGGACACGCCACTCATATGATTTAAATACACTTTTGCTTTTATTTTCTCTTTCTTAGTTTTTGCTGGTAGCTTTTGAAGTTCTTCATTACTGTTCATCATCTTCTCCAAATTTCTTTTGCACTTTGAAGCTTGTAACCTTGGAATATTTGGCTCAAATTTGATATTCAATGTCTAGTAACTATTCTCTATCTCTTGCACTTCTTTAATTTCATTTTTGTTAACACTACTACAAAAATGACCAAAGTTACCATACATATGAAACCGAATAATTTTTCCACTGGTTTGTTAGGCTAAGAAACCAAACTTTAACCTAAATGATTTCTTAGATTCGATTTAAGAAACCAATTTTTAAAAAAATCTGATTTCTTAGGTTGAATGGGACCCACAAGAAGGTCCATACCACTTAAGAACCAGTTAAAAGAAAACCGGTGTTTTTTGTCTTTTTGGTTTTGCCATTATAGTTTACCAAAATTCACATCCACATTATTTTCTCAATCCCTTTCCAGTTTCCATTTCATCTCACATCTTTCATCTTCTAGGTTATTCCTCTTTCTTTGCAAATTAAAATTTCCATTCAAACTTTCACATTCCATTTTAGAGTCTCAGTTGCTAGAATGTTTGATGATAGATCAGAGGAAAAAGTCGCGTATAAATCGATCGAGGGAAAATCAGAGTAACTCAACTCAACAAATTAGGGTTTACTTCGTGCAATGGTTAGATGAAGATGATTTCGTGCGCTTTATTAGACGAACATTCGCGATTTGGATCTCTAATTGAAGGTTTGAATTTTTGGGTTTATTGATTTTTCGTTTCATTTAGGTATTTTCTTGTTCGTTCTTGATTCTTTTGGGTTCGCTATTCTCCTTTCTTCTAGGTTGATTTTGTTCTCCTGGTTTTTTTTCTTTTTTTGATTGATTTTTCATTCTTTAATTTTATTTTCTTGTGGTTGATTATTTTCGATCAATAAAAAAAATCTTTGTTGCAATATCAATTTCTTGTTGAATCTGGGCTAGAACATTAATTGTGGGAAGATTTTTCTAATTATTCGATTTTTTGGGTTTCTTCATCTTTGTTTTTTCAATTTTTAATTGGTGCATCATCCTTTTTCCATTTTATTTCAAATCATTGTGTTTTTGTTCTTTGTGGTTCCAATTTATTTATGATATTTCAATTTTCTTTTCCAAATTCCAATTTTTGTTTTCTTCAATTTCAATTTTTTTTCCCGATTATTTGGGTTAGGGTTTCCTCGAGCTTCGATCTTTTATTCTGGATATTTTTTGTTTTTTTTCTTCTTTGTTGTTTTTCGTGTTTACATGTTTAATTTTTGGTTACATTTTTTCTGGGTTTTTTGGTGTTATTTTCGATTAATTATGGGTTTCAAATTTTTTCTGGGTTTTTCTTGCTCAATTCAAGTGGTACAGTATAAGTTTGGAATGGTATTAATGGGATTTTATTTTTGTAAGCTTGGTTTTCGATTTTCGAGCAATGGGTTTTCCAGATCTGTTTTTTTCATTTATTCTGGATTTCAAATTTTTGTTTTACTGTATGTCTGTATTTAGTTCTTGGTTTCCATCTTTTTGCTTCTTGAATTTTTTTCTTTTGGTTTTTTCTTCATCGTTGTGTTTTGGTTTTTGGAACTTCTGGGTTCATATAATGAGAAAGATACAAAAAAAACGAGCCCAGAAAGATAGAAAATCGAAGTATATTATTCTGGCACTTATTCTACTTTTTTGTTAAATTCTAGCGCTTATTCTTCTTTTTTAAAAAAAAATCAACAAAAGTGTTTTTAATCAGGTAAAATTATGTTTCATTGAACAGGGTACAAATGAGCTTCGTCAAGGAAGGAGGAGGATTTTTTTTCTGGATAATCATCAACAAGTGTTGAAGAATTTAATTTTTTTGTATAGTTTTAAGTTGTAACTTTATATTAAATGATAACTTTAATGTTTTTGATTTTGTATGACAATTGGTTTATTTTTGTATGAATAAATATTCTATATTTTGTAAATTCTTTTGTTGTGAAATGAATTATTTCTAAAATATTAATAATAAAATGAGTAGTATGTGTATCATATATTTGTACGTAAAATTATATGTATGTATATTTTCGTTCATACGCGTACGCGTATGATTTCATATTTTCATGCAAGCTATTAATTTCTGCGTATAATTTCATATTAATGATTTTTTTAAAAATAAAAAATAAATCTAAGAAACCGGTTTTTGTAAAACTGGTTTGTTTGTCCTCCATATAAAAAAACCGGTTTTTGAAAAACTGGTTTCTTTGTCCTACATATAAGAAACCAGTTTTTGAAAGACTGGTTTCTTTAACCTACATATAAAAAACCAATTTTTCAAAAACTGGTTGCTTAGGTGTATCAAAGAAACCATTTTTAAATTTTAAATGGTTCCTTAAATCAAGGCAAAGAAACCAGTTTTAATTTATAACCTATCTCTTATATTAACCTAACAAACCAAAAAAAACTGATTTCTTAACCTAAGAAAACGTGCCAAATATAAACGTGTTGCAAAGTGGTCTCTAAGGCCATTTTCAACCGGTCTCTTAGGTTTTTTTTGTAGTAGTGTAAGTATTTTATGAATTGCATTTTTTGGGTTTTTATTAGATTTGCTTAGTTTTACTTATAACTTTAGATCTTGTTGTTTAGTTTGTTAAATATGGATGTTATTATGTTTTTAAGAATGTGTGAATAGTTTACTTGCTAGGGTTGGGTGAAACCCTCATTTCACCATGTGACTTCCATTACTTGCTTGAGGTTTATGCTTGTTTTTGCCATGACTTGTGTGGTTAGGAGGTGCAATTGCTAATTATCATGCTTAGCTACCATGATAGTTTTACTAGGGACCTTTGACGAAGGAACGAGAGTTGAACTCTTAAGTGAAGTCCTCCAAGCAACTTAGATGAAGGAACCATGAGAATAGGGGCCAGATTCTAGGGATGTTACTAGCTTTCACGACTTTTGGGCTTAAACCGAGCTTGTGACCAAGCCATGAGAATAGATCTTGGATTGCAAGTGAGGTTCTCCTAGCTAGCTTGAGAGAGTGGTTTAGGACCTTATAAAGTCTCCCCATGTCGGTTGATTCATGTTCGTTTGCCTCGTTACTTGTGTTCGAGTGTTACATGTGCGTTTTGTGTGGTTAAACCCCAATCCTAGTGCCTTAATTGTTTGTTCCTCTCATGTTAATCGTGTTTGTGACCACACTCTTAACCTTGTTTTTGGCTTAGCTTGTCGCCTTGATAACTAATCAGTGTTTAACACGTTATTTCCGCAGGTTCGACCCTTCTTACCCTACTACTTAGCTAGTAAGACCGAGATAGGAACTTTATCTTTGGTAGCCTTGACAACAGACTATCACCATGCTTTGCATAAAAGATTGATTCGTTTGAGTTATTAACTGATGATGAGGCTCCGGATTATATTTATTGGAAAGCAGAAAGTTTTGGGAAGTTTAGTATTAAGTCTGCCCATAAGATTATTAGAGGTGATGTGGAGATGGGAACTGCTCGTAATTGGGGAGTTGTTTGGAAATTCACGCGTCACAATGGTTACACTTCTTCACGTGGCTAGTTCTGCATCGAAGCACTACTACAAAAAAAGGCTAAGAGACCGGTTGAAAAAGGCTAAAGAGACCGCAAAACAACCGATCTCAAGGTCACTGGGCTCTTAGGTAAAGAGACCGGATATTTATTGCGGTCTCTTAAATCAGTCAAAGAGAACAGTGTTAAGTTAAAACCGATCTCTTTGACCATCACCAAAGAGACTGGTGTTGACTATATCACCGGTCCTTTTCATACTCCTAAGAGACCAATTCTGACAATTAGTCGGTCTCTTTGTAAATATTTCTTTTAAAAAAAATAAAGTTGGCCCCACCTACATCTCTGAAAGCTGGCCAGCATTACTTTTATTCCAATAAAAAAGATAACAGAGGGCATTCTAGATTGAGCAAGAGAAAATAGGTACAACTATAATATAAATAGATTATTATTAACTCTAAAATGATACAAATAAGTACTACTCCATACATAAATTAATGAATATTTGACTTCCACTATAACAAATTACTTAGAAAAAAAATCTACTGTATTAGTATACTATTATACATCCAAAAATTACAAATACTTAAATTCCGATCAAACTTGTTATTCATTTTTGACGTGTTAACGCCCTTTCCAATTCAAGCTTATTTTTTTAACTGCAAAATCAAATTAAAAAATATTAGTAAAAACAAACAACAAATGTATACAAGAAAAGAAATATGAAGATACCTTAATCAACAAGAGCAACAACAACAACGAAAAATGAACAAGTACAAATCAACGAAAATCAACAAGAGCAAGAACACGAATGAAAATCAAGAAGAATACAAAATTTTAAAAAAAAAAACGAAAACTTGATTTGAAAAATAAAAAAAAATATTATTTGATGAAATTTTAACAAACACAGAAAAATGAAAAATAACTTTGAAAACAATCAACAAATTCTAAAACGTAAGTAGATCTGAAAAACAAAAGACAAAAATCAATCAAAAAACTTAAAAAAACGAAAATTGATCTCCAAAATGACTCTTCAAAGAACATAACTCAAAATCGAAAAAAAAAACTGGAAAAACGAACAAAACCAAAAACCGAAACTCAAAATTGAAAAGTACAAAACAAAATCGAACAAAACTTGAAACAAAAAAACGAAAAAAACCAAAAAAACAAATATAACCTAGATCTACAAATAGGTAGTCCAAAAAATCTAAAAAAATGCCCAAAAAAGAAATTTTAGACAAAAAAACTAAGAACAATATTTCAAACGAGAGAAAAAAAATTGATCTAAAAAAATTAATCTAAAAGACGAAAAAAATTAGAATAACTCAAATAAACTAAAAAAATCAAAAAAAAAATACCTCAGAAAAAGCTGGAAAACAAAGGAGAAGACGACAGGAAAGGGATGACAGTTGATGGCGAGGAGTAGGGTGGCGTCGCGGTGGTGTTGAGTGCTTTGGAAAGAATTGTGAAGAGATGAAGTTTGAAAAATGTAAAGGGAAAAGAGATAAGAGGAGAGAGAGTGAGGTGTGAGGAAACAGAGGGGAAAGAGATGAGAGGGAGTGAGGTTTTAGGACAAAGCAATGGTAAGGATGAGAGAGATTAAATTAAATGAGTGAGTGCTAGAGAATGAGCACTAACAGGTTCATCTCCGAGATGAACCAAAAAACACTCATCTCATGCCATTATTGTAATTTAGTCAAACTTTATTTAAGTAATCACATGTATGTAAGTGAACAAAATAGGACAAATAAATCACAAAAATTACCAAAATGGCAGGAGATAAGTGCATATTGGTTCATCTCAGAGATGAACCAATAATTTCCCCTAGAGAATGTTGATGTTTTGGGCCCACGGTGTTAGTTGCTAGAGAGTTGAATTTTTGGGCCCACTAGGATCAAAGAGACTAGTTTTACCTTAAACCGATTTCTTTGTTGAACTTAAGAGATGTGTTATAAATAACCGATCTTTTAGACGGGCCTAAGAGACCGATTTTCAAGAATATCCGGTCTATTAATTTAAGAGACCGGTTTTAATACACCATCGGTCTCTTAAATTTGGTGTTTTATCCAATTTTTGTAGTAGTGAAGGTTAATGCATGACCAATGCACATCGGTTTACTCGTAAGCTCACAATGGACCCTCTATGTGCTATGTGTGGTGGGATAGAAGAAGATATTGATAATTTGTTTCGAAAATGCCTAGTGGCGGTTTCTTTGTGGCGAAAAATCCTAGGAAACATTGACCATGAGCTATTCACGCTACCTTTTGATACTTGGACGATGAGAAACATTTGTGGAGATTCGACAAGGGGTAAAGATTGGCCAACTTTCTTCGTGTTGGTCTTGTGGTGGCTTTGGAAGTGGCAGAGCATGCGTACTTTTGAAAAAGAGGTGGCAATTCTAGTGGACCAAGTAGCATTTCTTGCGGCTAAGGTACAAATGGTATTGAAAGCTTTGGGGCGGGATGAGAAAATCCACGGTACTACGTTCGCTAAGGTGGAAACTTGTATCAAATGGGTAGCTCCCCCTGAGGGATGGGTACGTTTGAACACAAACGGTGCTGCTTGGGGTAATCCGGGAAAAGCAGGTGCGAGTGGTATTTTAAGGGGGATGAGCGGAGAACCATTGGCTATGTTCTCGGCTAGGTGTGGTTGATGTTAGAGTATATAACATATTCTTGGGCCTCAACCATCAGCTTAAGTGGGGAGCACCGTCTTCCGGTCTGTGGTGGAGAGGTTAAGTGGGGAGATTTTTTAGGTTTTGGTGACTTGAGAAAATTAGTGAGAGGTGAAGTTAGAAAGGTGGAAATGTGTGGTTGTATGAGTTTTTGTTATGACCCCTTATTTTTGATTTTTTTTTTTTAAAAAAATTATAATAATCTGGTCTTCCGATCCGAACGGAAAAACCCCGATTTTTGACCGGATTGGAAGATCAATTCCCCAAAATTTACTGGACCTGGACCGGAATCGACGGTCCAGTCCGGTCCGATTTCAGGTCCAGGCCGGACCTATGTTCATCCCTACTTCAGAGTCGGCGCTTTGTTGACTTTTCATACATCATGAACACACATGCACGACACCATCTTCTACTAAATATTTCTCATTCTTTCCCTCACTAATTTCCTTCTTCGTTACTTACTAGATTTCTTTCAATCGATTTTCCTTCTTAATTCTGGTAAGTTTGCTATTTTTATATTAATTGAAGGGTTTATGTTCTATTCTACTTTATGGATTTTATTTTTAATTTTGCTCTGATTCTATCATTATATTTGCATCCAATTCACTTTTTTTTGGAAGAATGAGGATTTCATTAATAAGAAATAGTCAAGAGACACTTACAATCAATAGAAGAGAAAACAAAATTCTAAACAAAAATATAAAACACCTTAAAACTAGTTACTTCGCAGATTCGATTTAAAATAGCCTTGATAAAAATCTTCATCCGAAGCAATACAATCTGTGAGTTCTCTCTGATTCGGCATAACGTCCGCTGATGCGTAGTTATTTGGGTGAACATGCTTTTGTGATTTTCTGAATTCCTTCCAAGATTGTGAAACCCTAAATCTCCATTTTCAACAAACGAAAACAAAAACGAAACCCTAGATAATCTGATCCTCCATAAGGGAAGATAAGAAAACTACACTTCAAACTCTCACAAAAAGGAGAAAATAATAAACCCAAAAATTGGGGATACAACTCTCATAAAGATATCAAAAGAAAGATTATTCATGAACAAAATAACAAAAACAAAGAAGTATGGAGAAGAATTGGGGCTTACAACCATCAAAGAGATGATGGTAGCCCCGACGAATATAAAAGAAGTTAGAGTTTTCGTGAAGCCAAAGCTCTCGTGAAAAATAAAGTTAAATTAGGGACTTCCAATTCACTTTGACAACAATGTTTTCTTGAATAATATATAACTTATCATCATGTCCTCTTAAAAATTTTAAATAAAGAATTATTAAATATAAAAAAATTATAAAATTTACAATGTACAACAACTTTATAATTGACGACGACCTAGACATCGCCCGGATCAAACTACTAATTAAAAATATGGTTTTTCTACACTGTACCCCTCTAACTTTTCGTTTTCCATAATATACCCCCAAAGTTTTTTTCGTCTCTATCCTGAATTTCACTACTCTTCTATGTGAAAACCTTAATGGTTAAATTTAACCATCCTTGATTAAGTTTAATTTAAATAAATAAATGAAAAAAACCAGAAAAATAAATTAAAATAAAAACCACCATTTGCCGACCACCCACCGCAACTCCACCACTCCTCCCACCCACCTTGCAACCAATTAACTCCACCCCGTAACCACATCAACACCAGCAACCACCAACACCTCGAACACATTAGCACCAACAACCACCCACCCCTACTTCACCACCAAAACCTTGAACATAGCAGCACCCAAACCCCGTGAATTAGAATTTGAATCACAAACCACCCAATCGGACGACCAACCACCCCTATTGAATGACGAAAAACCCAATAAAACGACGAACCTAACCACCCCCATCGAACAACAAACCACCCCCACCGTGCGCGAACCACTACCATTAGCAACCCTTAATCGAAACACCACCACGAACTAGGAGAGAGAGAAAGAAAGACAAAAAAACGAAATGGGAGACAGAGAAAGGAGAACGAAGGCTGTGGATTTTGCGGTGGTTTTCTGCTTAGGTGGCTGCGAGTTTTGCGGTGGTTTTAGGCTTAGGTGGGAATGAGTTCGAATTGGGAGGATTTCTTGGCAGTGGTGCTGGTCGATTCGTTTTAGGGCAGGTTTCATTTGGTGGGAGGAATGCGGCGGTGGTCTTGCGAGTAAAATGGTTGCGGTGGTGGTGGTAGTAGCGTGATGGGGGTGGGTGGGTTGCTTGGGTGCGGTGGTGGATGCAGGGCCGGCCCTTAGCCGGTGCTACAAGGGCGACCGCACAGGGCCCCATTTTTGTGGGCCCACATATTTATTAAAAAAAATTTAGTAAAAGAAAAATAGGAGTAGTGGAGTACAAGCTGACAACCAGACTTCACTAATGCATGCATCATCATTCATTATTTTGGGATTCAACGCAACAAACCTTTTGGTTTCCTCTTCCCTCTTTTTTCATTTTATTTTCTCAATTCTCACCATCATTTATTTTGGGATTAATCATCTCGCCATTTCCCTAAAATAACTTTCAACGTTATTTTTTTCCCCTTATAATTTTCCTAATTAAACCCTCAATTATGACCTCTTCCTTTTCAATCAATTCCGTAATTTCAAAAAGTGTTAAAACAACTCAAATTGGTCGAATTAGAGTAACAAATCCGATAATTGATGAAATCGGAGCAAGTGAAATTAGTCGAATTGTGTCTTTCAAGTGGTCGAATTCACAAGTTAGAATTCAATTGGACGAATTGAAGCAAAATAAATCAGATTTTATTGCTCTTACTCATCTTGTGTGTTGTGTTCTTGTGTYTAATTGAGTTCATATGATTTTGTTATGTCAGTGCTTGTTTAGTTGTTTTAATTTTGATTTTTTTTAAATTTTGTTTGTGTATAATTATTTACATTCTTGTGTTATTATTTATATAACAATGTCGATGTATTATTTATGAAATGCAATTTTATTTTTGTTTGGAAAATAGGGCCCCATTTTATATTGCGCACCGGGCCTCATAAACGGCCGGGACGACACTGGGTGGATGGAGGGTTGGGTTGCTTGGGTGGGTGGTTTGGGGTCGTGGGTTAGTTTTATTTGGAAAAAAAACCATGGTTAAGCTCAAAATTAAAGTTTTGGTTATTATATAGAAGGATATTAAAATTTAGGGATATAAATACCTTCCTCCGTAACGGTTTAATAGCTACACTTTTCCTGGCACGGACTCCAATTGCTTTTATGAATAGTGGTATTTTGTGTGTTCACACTTGTGTAATTATGTTAAGTAGGAAAGATAAAAGTATGAATTATGATTGATTAGTGTTTTGCCCATGTGCTTTAGATTAGGTGGAAAACAATTTAAATTAAAAATCTGATGTGTAGAAGATTTAATCTATCAAATTTTTAATATTTTCTGGTTGTTTTTGTTTATTTTTTTTTATTTGCATTTTGTTCCCCGTTTTTTTTTAAAAAAAAAAACAAAGTAGTAACATGCAACTTACGTAGTATAGACATGTGTACTTTTTTAATCTGTCCTGTGCTTCTATCAAATTAATGTGATTTTTGTAGATGTGTTTGTACTGTTTTTATTTTTTTTTTAAAAAAAAGAAATCCCCATTTTCCCCCTTTTTAGCCGAAATTTGCTTTTAAACTGTTCATTCCCCCCTTTTTTTCGGCAAAACACTTCACTTTTTTAATGTTTTCATTTTTGCCTCCTAAGTACAAGTACTTGGCCTCCAAGGCAGATTTTGACTTCAACTTTACTACTTCTACTTGTAACTACAAGTACTTCTATAAAAACAGACAATTTAAAACAAGAGAAGTACAAGTACTACTAAAATCAGTAAACAACAATAACACCAGAATCCATAATTCCACATCAAAGTAGARTACTACGAAGTTCATCTAGCACCCAAATATCRTTAAACCCACATAATACCATTACAATAACACCACAAAAGTTCATTAATTAATCCTAATAAATCTGCCATTTGAGATAATACAAAAGGAATGGCAGACGATGAGTTAGACGATCCATTCTACAGCCTTGAACAAATCCTATTGGAACAAGGCAATCTCCAACAAAGCAGCAACATGTCTGCAGAAGATGAACAACAAAATGAGTCACAAACAGAAGAAGAAGAACAAAATCAGCCCACAAATGAAAGGTATCGAATGAGACCTGACTTAACCTTAAATCAGAAAAGAGAAATTGTCGATCTTATTTTGTTTAACATGAGTCAAAATGGTAAGTTGCCTTGGGGGTTTGTAAGTGATTTAGCATCTAAATTTAATGTTCATAGATGCACCATTCATAAAATAATAAAGGATGTTAAAGTTCAATCTAATGAAGGGAATGTCATTGATG